>JALMQS010000092.1:5322078-5571164 GCA_024734495.1 Forficula auricularia | reverse complement strand
ATAAACAAAAAATAGTTTAAACAATATAAAATCCGTTGTCAGACAAAAATATATAGTAACTATATTTTGTGAAAATTGGATAGTATTATTATTTTATTTATAATATATACATAAAAAAATTTAAAATTTTAATTTTTATTAATTATTAAAAATTTATATACATAAATAAAATATAAATTATTAGCTCATTCAAGATTTTGATTGTTACTGTATGATCCTATGTTTATATATATATAAATTTGATTTTTCTTTTTAAAGCGCCACACTCGATTCAGCGTCTCGGCAATTACCGACTATGGAACGTAAGCATCCCCTCATTTAACTTTTTTGGGGGAAATTTTTCAGAGTGGCCTTTCCCAATTTACTTCTCCTGAATTTATTGTAGCGCCTTGCATTTCTGACAAAGATGATAACTGTTCTGACTAAGCCGACATCCGATCCCGTGAAAACTCGATCCAAAATCTTTCGCCTTTAGTCTCTGCTTTCTATTGCCAACCGGCTTACAACAAACTTGAATGTATATAATCTGACCCCTCCACCTCAAACTTACACACTAACAACCAAAAACATTTCAAAATAAAAATATTTTTTCCAAATGAACATTTTTCCTGCCGTCAACACAATAAAATTAAAAAAAAAATCTACCTGTTTCTGGTATATTTATTTTAAATTACACGCTTACTTTTTGCAGAATTTAAAATATTTGTTAAAGATAAGAGTAAATAAATATTATATTTAATATTGATTTACTATGAGTTAAGGATTCTTAGTCACTTATTTTACATTAAAATTAAAAAATTAAAAGATATAAAAATTTTTTTTTTTTTCAATATATATATTGGGCTATCAACCCATCTTCAGGAAGTACAGAAAGTAACTGGGACCACAATCTCTACTAAATTTTAAAATATTTGATTGAAATTATCGCGCCTTCTGGTTATGAGGGGTTCTCAAGGCAGCTTTGTTTAACTTTATAATTTTTAATGGTTTTTTCGATATGTGTGCTGGTTGATTATCTAGTTAATAATCTATCTGTTAAGTATCTGTGTTATCTATCTAGTTAATAATCTAATAATATTTAATATTCTGTAAAGAAAATGGAGGGAGCCCAAAGGAAGTTCTCTTCAAAAGAGTATGAAACATAAACGCAACAATATAACGTTTATATAAAAATTTATTCAGAAATCAAAAGGTGAAGGTTTAAAAAAGGTGTAGTGTAGAGAGATATATGATTAAAAAGGATAGGTTTTTGAATGGATTGTCGGAGCCTGTTTGCCGGTCCTGGGTTCCCTGCAAAAATTGAATACGCTCTGTGGGCGGGGAGCTGTTCGCTTCATATACGGAGCTCAAGTGCCTGGAGTTGCTTGCTCTGTCCAGGAAAGAAGTGGTGTGTTTCTTGCCTCATGGATTATGGCAAAGGAAAGTGTTTGTTTGTGTGTCGCCAATGCATGGATTGGCGATTAAACATATTTTGTTTGCGATTTGGTAGTGTAAAAACCTTGGGATAAAAAGAAAAAATAATTAACGAAAGGAACACATGGAATGTGAATTTCAGCTGAAGAAATGCAATCAGAATATTCTTACCATCGGCCCAATACAACATAACGAATAACCACCTTCAGAGGATAATTTTATTACATGATTAAAGAGTGGCTATTTGGAAGCGCTTGTAATAAAAATTAGTGATATGTTTATTTTCTAAAAGTATCCAAAAAAGAAAGAGTTTGAGAAATACATGGCTTGGACATGAAAAAGGGTGGGGGGGGGGGTGAACTTGCAAAAGAGATCCAAGGATGTCGAGTGCCAAGAGTGGGATTATAGTCACGTGATTAGGGTGAAAAATTAGTGCTAATTTTGAACAATAATCTTTAATTAAAATTGTAGATAAATGTTATAAGTTGAAGTCATATTATGGGTATAAGTCACTCTAGATTTTATTTATATTTACGAAAGATGTTTCGACCTCAATGACTTTTTTTCTTATATCTATTCACACAAAACCACATTTCACCTTTTATTTATTTATCTCTTTATGAACGATGGATCATATCCTGTTCATCAATAATTCTGTTCTGATATTTCTTTTGATATATTTGTGTCTTTTTTTCTCTAAATCGAGATAACCTTCTCTGAATAGTCTGTCCCCTTGAATATTTATGCATGGATGCTCTCTCGTTTAGAGGAGGGTCTGTTGTTTTCTTGTTAATATAAGACAATATGAATGAAGAAGCTCCCGTAAGAGGAGCGAAGCGGTGCACTTGTGTGCAATTCTAAAGCCCTAGTAATTTCATGGTTCCCTTCACCCCCCCCCCTCCCACCCCTCTCCAGGCGCTCTCTCACCTGCGCCCCTATCTTCTTCTTCCTCATAGCCTTTTGCGGCTTGGCTTAATTACCACATTTATTTATGCCCCGTGCTCATCCTCCCACGCGACATGTTAGGGTTAAGTCGCAGTCGAAAATTATATTCCAGATTAGTCTACTTACATTCGAAACAAGCCAGCCAACTTGGCCCGTTTACTTTCTTGCCGACTTATCGCCCCTTTCCCTGCCCTTCTACATTTGAATTTCAATCATAAAATAATTATTTAGGAATTGATTGGATTGACATGGCGATGATACTGCCAATGAAAACGGCAATGTTTCTCCTCTTTATTGATTCATTTTTTAAGATTCGGTACAAACTTAAGGCTGGTGCACACGAGACTTTTTCTGCTACTTGCTCCTAACTTGTTCGCCCTACTTGCAATTTGAAGCTAGCTCGGTCAGGCTGATTTTTCGCCTGTTGGTTTCACACAAGGCTTTTTCAGAAATTAATTCAAGTTGGCCGGCTAGATAGCGTGCGCAAGTGTCTGTTCAGACAATGAATGCATATAAACACTGCTCATCTTTAAAGGCATCAATTAATATTTCAATTTGTTCTTGAGTCCACTTTTGGAATTTGGGAGGCATATTCTCTTTATTCATTGTAGTAAAGAGTTGAACATTGAGAAACAAAATATCAGCTGTTCTGTGATATCAGCTGATATATTCTGGCAATGGGCAAGGCACCGACGTGATAAAATAATGCTTTCCGATTGGCTGCTACTAAGTAGCTTAACTTTTTTTTAGAACATGTTCTATCTTTTGAATCAAGCAAGCATGCTACTAAGACAGTCCGGAGTGACGTCATTTGTTTCACCCCTCCATGTCTCCAAATTTACAGTTAGCCGAACCAGTTAGGAACAAGTAGGAGAAAAAGCTCCGTCTGAACCGGCCTTTAAAATGGGACTCTCTGCTTGATGTTCGTGAACCGCTCTGATCTGAAGTTAATAAGGATTTTTGACATCGACATATACAGTACATATCAAGTGTGTCGCTAAAAAATAACGACTCCGACTCCTGATAATTTTACTAGGCCGACTCCGACCTCGACCATCGATTCCGGCAAAATTAAATTCTAAGTTATTTTATAGAAGAGTGGTCCACGACTTCTTAAATAAATAAATTATAACAAAGTACTGAAATATTTTAATAAATATATTATAAAATAAATTTTCTTTCTCTTAAAAAAAATAAGAGTTAAATTTAAAATTTTTAATTTAATAAAAACTTCTAAGAAACAAAATATCTTCAATTAAATCCTATTTCATAGATGGCCTTAAATCAACTTTATATATTCCTAATTATTTTTAAAATTGAATATAATATTTCCACTCTGACTTGTTTCGATAGTATTGCTGTCTCAGATATAGCTGAATCGAGAATAATTCCAGTATAAATGGAAATGGCTTCTTCCACGTTCAATTTTGATAAGCGGTCATACTTTTCTATTTCAATTAGCCCATTTAAAACATTTTCTTTCATATTTTATATTTTCAATTTCTGCTAGTTTAGTTTCTTGATTTATTCAACGCTTTCTCTTTACTTTGTATGTACTAAATTTTTATGGTATTTTTCTTAACTTTTTATTAAACTTGAAACTATTAATGGTACACGTTTCAAGACTTTATCCACTATCAATCGCACATCATGCGCATGCCAAGTTCGATCATTGGCTTGGCCGTACACGCTGTATGCTATTTACACGAACCATTTCGAGCCAATTTCGACCCCTCTGCAGCTTGGAACCCATTTGAGATACAGAGCTGAAATTATACACATGTAATTATGTAATCCATCTTGAGGAGAGAACAAAATTTCAATATTATAGATTAAATCTATTCTGAGATATGGACCTGAGAAAATAGCTAATTTTGTCACTCACTCACTGACAGCTCATCAACCTATAGGGTAGTTCCAATCATTCCAGAATCATGAAATTTCGCCAGCTAGTAGAGTTTGTGACACAAACAAAGGAAAAATTTCAAAAATCCAAACTTTTTATTTTTCAATCCCTTTAAAATGGGGGGAGGGTCAAAAATGAAAATTCTAACCCGTTGGACCAAACTCAACCAAATTTAGTATACATATTCCGTGGGTCCCCTGAAGGCTAGAAATGCAAAAACTAACCACCCAAAATTCGAGGCCCTTGGACGAAATTCAATTTAAATTCCATATAGCGCTTTTCACGTAGCTTAACAAAAAACAGATAAATCCCAACCAAAACATTCTGTGAAAAAACTGGCCAAGTTCGAAAAAGTAGTGAAATCTACTGTGCAGTCAAGTTATATTCGCCAAGAATAATTAAGTTGAGAAAATAGTACTTTCATGTAAAATGCATTTTTTCCATTTTAATTGAAAGTACTATTTTCTCAACTTAATTATTCTTGGCGAATATAACTTGACTGCACAATAGATTTCACTACTTTTTCGAACTTGGCCAGTTTTTTCACAAAATGTTTTTTTTTGGTTGAGATATCCTAAATACAGTAAAAGTACATGAGAAAATTAAGTTGATTAATCTCATTTTAATCTTTTACAATATTTTTTAAATATATTATATATAGGAAATGAATATCTAAAATAAAGATTAATTATGGCACATGATTTCGAATAGTCATCTTGTGCAGGGTTGGAGCGAAGAAAAGTTTCCGTTTGGCACCCCTTAATGCAATAAAAAAAACTTGACGCGCCCTTCCCCTTTACCTCTCAATCAATGTAATTCTACTCCCTATTGATTCTACTCAGTAATTAGAAACCACTTTATGAATTTACGCTACAGAGCCCATAAATATTAAAGAATCATTTGAAAAATATATAGCATCTCTATTCAATTGAAGCTTTTGATAATTTCTTTTCACGTTTAGGGTATCCATTACTGTGGATTATTAAATGAATTAATTATACAAGGTTAGTTGTCAGATGAAACGATTTATATATTTGATTCGTCTCTATTCAATAATCATAGTAACATAAAAAGACAAAAACTTATTTTTAGAGTATCGCAGAAACTTAAAACGAAACCGTATATACTAGTAAGTCAGTAAAATGTAGGTCATATACAAGTCCGTAATCTCTGGGATTGACAAGAGGGAAAACGCGTACTTAATTGATTTGAAAAATAAAATTATAATTAGACTACTACTTAGGTTTCACAAATAAACCTACTTAGTAGACTAATTTTAATTTTATTAAATACGAGTATGTTTCACCTTGAACGATGTTCCCTGAACAAGATTTTACTAAGCTTTAGCTTATTTCTCTAACTAACTCTCTGGCTCGCCGTAGAGCCGTTGCTGCCCTTTCCCTGTACTATAGATAATATCATGGTGTTTGTTCAGTCGAGCTGAAATCAATTATCCACCCTAAAGTCCTCTTTCTGAGAAAACCGCGGTTTTCGAACGCTGAGCACTCGTTCTCTGTCAAATTAGATAAAAATCGAACTAGCGCCAACTCTTTTATCCTATGACCTCCAGAGACTGGAACTCACTCTCAGCTACCGTCCTCCCCGCGACTTATAACCTACAGCTGTTTAAGACACGAACCTACCTTCGACTCCTACTCAGCCCATAAAATTCCCTCTTCTTCTGCTTTTCACGATGGAAGGCCTGACCCAAACCTTTAGGGGATGCACCTCTTTGGTGTAACTCCTTTTCTCTCATCAATTTCATAAAAAAACTCTTGGGTCTCACTGAATAGACACGATAACAGCATGTCAAATTAATTATAAAAACATTCAAAGAAATATGCACAAACATCGATTAACAACTTTGAATGATTTTCAAAACTACATAAAATTTGTTTAAAACTATACAAGAAGATATGTATAAAATTATACGAATCGCGTCACGATAGCTGCATAGTAAAAAAATTGATGTACTTGAACCCAAAACTTTTTTTTATGATTACTATTATGATTTTATTATTAGATGACTCCATTGCTCAGCTGCAGTCAGGCGACTGTGGGTCAGTGATTAGAGTGTCGGGCCGGGGACCTGAAGTATGCTGGTTCGAGACTGAGTCTCGGCAGATATTTGCAGCCGACTCCTCTTGGAAAGCAATGGCAACCTACCAAGAGTATAATTGCCTAGTCAACCTCTCCAAACCAGTCGTTCGGAACCGGAGTTAAAAAGTAGGTCCCGTATATCTGTGTAAAATAACTAAACACACTCAGCACAGGTATTTGTGGAGAGGCGTCGACGCCCGTTTCGGGCATGGCACTATACGAATATTAGATGACTCCATTGCTCAGCTGCAGTCAAAATTCGAAAACTATAATCCCACATTAACATCATTTTCTTTTTTCATTCGCTCCATATGTAGTGTAAAAGAATACAGATTCTTCGAACTTTGTAACAAATTTTTGTAAAACCAATTTTAACAAAAGGACAAAATCCTGACATGGATCGTCCGACTTGTACAAATGAATCTCTTGTAGATTGCAAATATCCATAGGCTTCTAAAAATTTGGACCCAAAAGATTGTTTAAATAAGTTGCGTCTTTTGAAATGTTTAAGATTTCTAGCATAAATCGCGAAAATTTGCAGAGATTGAACCGATTCTTAAAATAGTTTCATAACAATTTAACTATTTTTTTTTTTAATGCAATCGAATGCAAGAAGGGGCGCACCGGTAAAGAAGCAGCCCCTATGGATCTCGAAAGTCCCTCGCATTACCGAAGAGAAGGAAAGTTGACTAAGTGTGGGGGTGGAGACGTAGGTGTTTATGCACTCGGGTTATGAAGGTTTGAAGGTTATAAGTGCTGGGAAAAATGGAGGCTGGGAGAGAGTTCCAGTTCCTTGAAGTCATGGGGATATACGTATTGGCGAATGAAGTGGTCCGGCACTTTTCTAATTTGACCGCGAAAGAGTGTTGGGAGTCTGCAAAACGCATGCTACGCACAAAGCATGCTTTGGGGGGGGGGGGGTTATTGATTTTATCTCATCAGAGCACCTGCCGTGATAGTATCTATAGAAAAGGGAAAGGGCAGATACATTTCTTCGATGAGCCAGCGAGTCGAGGGAGTCGGTGAGGGTAGAATCGTCAATTAGCCTGACGGCTCGTTTTTGAATTGCATCCAGGGTAGCACGAGAATATTTGGAGGCTCCTCTCCATAGATGTGATCCGTATTCGAAACAGGGGCGGATTTGGGCCTTGTAGATGGTGAGAAGATGTGGGGGCTTGTAAAATCGCTTGGACCTGAATAAGTAGCCAATCTTCCTTGCCGCAGATTTCGCCATTTGTGTTTATTCCAAGACAGGTCAGATGCGACAGAGACGCCCAGCATGGATAGGCTGTCACACATTTTCAGGGGATTCGAATCGAAGTAAATATCAGGGAAATTTTTATTTTCGCGCCTAGAAATTAAACAACATTGAGACTTGTTTGCATTAAAGTTAACTAAATTTTGGGAGCCCCATTTATTCAGTTTGTCTAGATCGAGAGTGATTGAGGAGGCAACATTGATTCGATTATTCGGGAGTGAGGGTTTGCCGTGCAGAGTGCTATCGTCGGCATAACAGTGAGTGGGGCTTGACGTTTGATTGATAAGGTCGTTTATATAGATTAGGAAGAGTGTGGGGGAGATTACAGAGCCTTGGGGAACACCAGCGTTTGTGGAGAACGATTCAGATGATATTCCATCCACCACAACTTTTATACTACGGTTTGTCAGAAAGCTTTCTATCCATTTGTGAAGTGTTGGTGTGCATCCAAAGGGAGTCAGTTTGGCAAGAAGATTTTTCTGCTAAACTTGGTCAAAAGCTTTTGAGATATCTAGGGCTACAGTGAGGGTTTCTTTTCCGATCTCTAGAGTTTTGTTCCAGGTGTGGGTGACATAGGTTAAGATGTCGCCTGTGGAACGATATTGTCTAAATCCATATTGCCTATCGTGAATTAATCTATTATTTTCTAAGTGACGAAGGACGTTTTGGTTTATAACCATTTCCATTATTTTGGAAAGAACAGAGGTGATCGCGATAGGTCTGTAATTAGAGATTGTGAAGAGTCACCTTTTTTTAGGAATCGGTGTGACTCTGGCTATTTTCAAGCTTTTGGGGAATATGCCCGATTCGTAAGAGAGTTGGAATAGCTTGGATAAAATAGGGGCAAGTTCGGGGGCGCATTTTCTAATGAGAATTTGTGGGATGTCATCCGGAGCAGCGGCGGAGTCGGAATTAATTTTTTAATGACTTTTATGATTATTTGGGGCCTGAAAATTATTCTGTCCATGAGGTTGGTTTGGGGGGTATAAGTGGGCGGGTTAAGTCCTTTGTCATCTAGGGTGGAGTTAGTGGCGAAATAGGAGGCTAGTGATTCAGCTTTTTCAGTGGTGATCGTGGCCACTGAACCATTTGGGTGGAAGAGGGGCGGAAGTGAGGGAGACGCAAAATTTCTATTTATTGCTTTGTGCAAAGAGAAAAAGGCCCGTTTTCCATTGGGGCAAGATGCGAGACGGTCAGCAATTCTCTGATCGAATAATTTTTTTGCCTCAGAGATAATTTTTTTGCAAGAACTTCGTGATTTGGTAAATGCAATTCGGTCACATTCTAGACGGGAAAGTTGCCATTTTTGAAAAGATTTGTTTTTTTCACTGACGGCATCTCTACATTGTTTACTAAAACCAGGGCTTAGAATCCTTGTTTCCTTTAATCGATTTTGAGGGGACATAGATTTCTAGGCCTGTTTGGATTGTCTCGTTAAAGGCAATATTTATTATGGGTAGGTATTTCGATAAATCGTATTATTGTTTTGGTATTTATTTTTATTGCTATCCAACAATAATAATAATTAAAACTTCTTAACCAGAATCAAATAATAACAGCGATTTTTCGATACCATTAAAAAACCCCTGCGTCATCGTAGTAGAGCAGCTTTCCAAATATCATAGCAAAGTAAATATAACACATTTATACGAATCAACCAGAATGATAAAAAAGTAAATATATAACAAATATAATAAATAAACAGAATATGTTTTTCCCTAATAACTCTGAAGGGTGGTAATCAAATAAAATTTTATAGCGAATAATTTATTTAGTATATCAACATTATGGCAAAATATAATTTATTGAATAGCAGTTTATTTCAATTAATAATCTCTTATTCAGTGCTAAAATTGGAACAAAAGGAACACTTATGTTGATACTTTGTATTTCTCTGACCACTTATACTTCTAGGTAATTAATATACATATAAAGAAATGATTAAAACTTTTAATAAAAAATCATTATTCCTACATATTAGACTTCAACTTCTTGTCGCATTTTTTCTGAGATATTTATTGTATAAATTCCGTTTACATGTATATTTCAATTTTTTTTTATAATAAGCTTACGGGTTACAATACTCGATTGACGGGCAGTTAGACTATGTTGCGACATTAATAGTTCCGTTTTAATTTTTAAACGGAAGAGAAAAAATTAAACTTAATTCTACTTAAGGAGATCTTTATATGCATACTGATAATAACAATTTTTTTATTTTTGACCCTACATAAAATTCAATCATGATTAAAATAATCATTAGATTAAGATTCTAATGGGCTCCAGTTTTACTTTTTAAACGGAACCCCAAAAATTCCCATGTTGATATCTATTGATATCTAAGAGGAGTTTCTCCACTAAATTCTACACCATAAAAATAATTAATTTTTAACACTTATAAATATCAATTAAAGATTTTTACATCCAATAAAACTCGCAAATACCAATTTTCCAGTATCCACTGAGGAAGTAAATGTGCTGCAAGCCCTCAATTAAGGACTTTTACATCCAATAAAACTCGCCAATAACAATTTTCCAGTATCCACTGAGGAAGTAAAGGTGCTGCAAGCCCTCGAAATATAATTATCACTACATTAAAATAAAATTACTGGAAAAAAGCAAATTTTTAATTACATCCTTAATTATAATTAAAAACATCAAGTAGGCCCCAAGCCAGTAAAAGTACACAATAATTATATAGTTAACTAATTGGACTTAATAATCCCTCTTGACAACCTGCTATATTTGTCACTTTATTTCATATTTACATTATTAAAAAAAAAATAAACTCTCTTTTAAAACATAAGAGATTATCAAAGTGACAAAGTTAAGTAGCAAGGAATATGTGCAAATTGCTCAGTCAAAAGTTAGATCAAAATAAAAAAAAAAAAATAAAAAAATTAAAGAAGAATTTTCTCTCATTTTCTTCCCTTTCTTCAGTTTAAATGTTAACTAAAACTCTCTTCGTCGACTTTTGGGTTGTAATAAATCTTAAGTCAAAGACGACGAAGGGTGAAAGACAGAGGGAAAGAAAATGAAGCAAAGAGGAACTGAGGGAGAAAATGCGAAAGAGAAAGAGGGTGTCCGGGGTAGGGGTTGGGGTGAGCAGAAGAAGGGATGACGGGGGGTTGGATAAAGTTCTCTCTGTCAAAAACAAAAGGAAAACTAATAATTCACAACGAATACCAACTGTATAATGATAAACGGGAGGGAGGAGGAATTAATTGTACAATCCTTTTAACCTAATGACAAAATGAACACGAGAGCTGCCTGCATACTCTATAGGATGTAGGATGAACATCGTTATTCCAAGATATTCATTCCTCAATGCACTGGGAAGCTCGATGGTGTAATCCGACTCCTATTCAAATCTATCAAAAACAATTTAGCACGTTTTCTGTCAAACAAAGACGAATTTGTTAGTGGAAACATTTCATTCCTCTCGGTATGTGAAAATCTTAACAGAAACCGGCGTTGAAAAAGTTTATAGGAATTTGTTTCTTCTGTTCTTGGATATGTATCAAGATTTCTCTTTAATCACAAGTTTAGATAATAGAGTGTTAATTTAATTTAAAATATAATCATATTATGCCGAGAGTAGCAGAGTTGATGGTTTCATGAGGAGAACTCATTGAGGTTGTCCTCTGTTGATACAAATAAACAAAAAATGAAAATCTAGGCCCTTGGAAAAAATTTATAATTACATTTTTTTCAATTTCCTTTCAATAATAATTGTTTTTTAATTTTAAATCCCACTAATAGATCATTTCAATTATTATTACGAGCCCCGTCCCATCTCAATTGGCCCACCAATTTTTTTCTTTTTAAATAAAATTCTGCTAATTCACGGTAAATTTACTTTAAATATTTAGTTTTATTTTCATTTGGAACAACATTTTAAACAATTTAAAACATTTTATTGTAACATTTAACTTAAAATTATTTTTTAATTGTTAAAAGCATATTTTCATATAAAAAATAGTTCTTTGCTTTTCACGTTTTTTTTTTTGTTTTTTTTTTTTTTTAAGAATCTTTGAATATGTGAAATAATCAAGTGGGCTTTGCCTTTTTCAAACAAAAGAAAGTTTGTTTTGTTTATTATTAGTAAAAATGACTTGTGGAAAGATTGTTGATGAAAAAATTCTCTCAATTATTATCAATTTATTTAAAAAGGGAAAATCAAACGAGGAAATTTGCGATCTAGTTAATTTATCAAAGTTTACTGTCAGAAATATTATTCGAATAAAACAACGGGTACAATAGCTACAAAACCTCGGTATGCGTCGAAATCCGAAATATCAGATGCTGATAGACGGGCATTGAAGAAGATTATTAGAATAAACAGGCGTTCGAACTATGGTGAATTATCTGTTCTTTGGAGCGATGCTCTGGGGCGAAGTGTTTCAAGATCCACGTGCCATAGAGAAGCCCTTAAGTTAGGTTTTAAAACTTACAAGGTAATTTTTTTGCAACTTATTCCAATTTTTTTTTTTTTTTGTAATTTTACTAATTTTTTTTTAGGCGAAAGAAAAGCCACTCTTGACATTAAAACAAAAGAAAAACCGGCTTAAATGGGCTAAAAGTCACATTAATTGGGCGAGTGATGAATGGACTAGTGCCATTGGAGTGATGAGTCTCGTTTTGAAGTTTGTGTTGGGGACAATCGAAGCAGAGTTATTCGTCAGAAAAAAGAAGCTTTCAATTCAGATTGTTTAAAAAAGAAAGTAAAATTTCCTGCTTCAGTTATGGTATGGGGTTCAATGTCTGCTAGAGTTGTTGGAAAACTTCACTTCATTGATGGAATTGTAAACACCAATAAATATTTAGAGATTTTAAAAAATCGTTACTTCCAACAATGGCAGATGCATTGCAGAATAATAATAATTTTGAGTTCCACCAAGACGGGGCCATGCCATACATCAAGAAAATCTTTAAAATGGCTTTCTGATCATAATGTTCCACTTTTGGAGTGGGTGGCAAACATTCCCGACTTGTCACCAAAAAAAACTCTTTGCCACACAATGAAAAAGCTATTACGAATAAAACCAGCTAGAAACGTAGTCGAATTAAAACACAAATTTCAAAATATTTGGGATACTTTCACTCAAGATGAGTGTCAAAACTTAATAAGTACGTTGCCCAAAAGAATTCAAGCCGTAATTAAAAATATAGGCGACGTCACACAGTGGTAAAGCTTTTGGATTTTGTATGTTTTCCTTGTTTTTAACAATTAAAAAATAATTTTAGGTTAAATGTTACAATAATATGTTTTAAATTGTTTAGTATGTTGTTCCAAATGATAATAAAAATAAATATTTAAATAAAATTTACCGTGAATTAGCATAATTTTATTTAAAAAGAAAAAATATTGGTGTGCCAATTAAGATGGGACGGGGCTCGTATATATTAAAATTAAGGAATTTAATTAATTAGATAACTAGTTCAATAAATTCTTAATTAATTAAAAGAAAAATAATTAATTAGAGATTATGAGGATGGAGTGGTATAAGAGAAAGAATATACTTTTTTGAAGAAGAAGATAAATAATATTTTATTTTTGGTTATAGGTATTTTCATTTTTATATCTTTTTTTTTTAATGATATTGATGTGAGAAGGAGATACACCAGAAGGTCCATCCCCTAAAGGCCTGTATGGGCTGGCCCCTCCATCGTGAAAAGAACAGAGTAGAAGGAAAGAAGCCGTGATCACGAGCCAAATCTCAGAAAGTTACCTACATACAATCCAATATCCAATTTACTAAGTTTTTAGGGGCTTCGAGCAGTGGTAAATTCTCCGATCGATAAATTAGGTTTTTAAATTTATCTCCCACTTAATAAATATGATGTTTAGGAATTTTTTTCTTAAAAACTAAATAATATTTTTCAATTTTAATTAACCATTATTTATATAAGACTCCATTTTACTGATGTGCATATAATAACATTATTCAGCCAAATCGGAGTCATAGAGCAATTACTTCTTTTTTAGATCCATAATCTTTTTCGAGAGATTCTTCTTTTTTTTCTTAATTTAAATAGGTATCCAGATTTGTAGATCAAATTAAATAAGCGGATAAATAAGTTCTTTATTACTTCAATTCAACTTTTTCAAATATTATAGATTAAGTAATATACAGTACATTCATATAATTTAATAATAAAATCTAACAAACAAAGGTAGAAAATATGTGAGAATAAAAAAGTAAGATTATTAGAATTCCAAGAATTTTTCAAGATGGCTGACTCGTGACTCTATTTTGCAAGATGGCTGCCCCGCTGTCAAAAATTGCTTCTGAAGTCAATTAATTCGAGTATTTTTATATTCTCAAAGTTTAAAATAAAGGATGAAACATTGTTCATAGTCTTTCTCCTTTTAGATAGACATTCATTTCGGACGCTCATCAAATAGATTAGCTACCCTGCAGGCGTTCTCATAAAAAATGCCAAATATAAAATACAAAATAATAATTTTCAAAAATTAATATTTTAATAAATATTTCAAATGCTCAATAGTTGAGCTGAATTGCCGAGCTCACTGATTATTTAAATTTAAATGAACTCAGATTTTGGGGCGGGAAAGGAATGTACACTCCTGTTCGGTCCTGGTGGTCTCCGGATACAAATTTTAAAAATCTAATATTTTATTCGTGACATGGAACTCGATTCAATCGGAAAGTATTTTTGTTTCATTTCAAGATGCCAGGTCAGACAGATTTTTTGTTGCTTCAAAAAGGGTAAAAAATATTTTGTTGGGAAAGGAAAGTAGTTAAAAAATTAATATTAAATAATATATTATATTAAATATAAAATAAATAAATAAATAAATAAATTTTTAAGCATCATTATTCTATGGTATATTTTTATATATATATACGTTGCGAAAGACGAAAATAAATGTCTTAATAGGCCGTTTCCTTTTCATTTTGGCATTCCTTTCTCCGACCCTCTTCAGCTCTTTAACGCGACTCCCGAGGAGGTTGCAAACCACAGTTTGGGAATCATTGTTTTAATGACTCCCAGGATCTTCCTTTAGGCCTTTCTAATCAATTTCATTAGTATGCTGATGCAAATAACATGAATAGAATTCGGAATCTCCAAAATATACCAACAGCGCGATGCCTGAGGAGAGTCCCCAATTTCAGAACAAACCGCGCCACACGTTGCTTAACTTTGTTAATTCTTTGGTAATCAATTCACAAATTCAATAATTTTTATTTACAAATTAAATATATTTTTTACGTTTACAAAAATATACAGTAATTAGCACATATATTTCATAATACTTTTTAGTTTTTAATTATAACAGTCTCGTACCTTAAGATTAGAGCTTAGAGGAATATTTAATTTCTTTCCATGATCTGGGGATCGATGATTTCAACATTCCTAGATTCTTGGTATTTTTGGTGCTACTAGAATATACCAAGTTTTGTTGGTCCACCATATTTAAAAGCATACAATTTTTATTTAATTGAATTAAAATTAAAAATTCACCCTCATTGTGATATTATTAAATATTCTAGTAACTATTTCATTGTTTTTAAATTTACATAGGGTGATAAATAAAACGGCGAATAGTGAATGGTTGTCATTTGGATGAATGCCATATTTCACAATGCTTAATGATGCGATAAATGGTATAACAAAAAAGAATCTAACTCCAATTTATACTAGGGCAATGTATCAGCGAGCCTCTTCTTTCATTCTACGAATGCATTTTTAATAAACCGAGATGGTGTTTTTTTTTTTTTTTTTTATAAGATCAAATGGTTTTAAATAAACATATTTTCAGTTCAGAGAACGTTCATGAATTGTGAATGAATTTGACCTGGCCCAGTTTTCCCCGCTCTTCGAGTTTCTATTGATTTTTGTTTTTAACTTTTTCACCATTTGAATTTTGTATTAGATTAGGGTAATTCATTTGCTTCACACTAAGATTATCTCCGTGAATGGTAAAATAAATTTCAGGCTTAAGAGTTTAATTGTCCTATCAAAAACCAACGAGTTTACAAAACACCCTCAAATTTCCTCTTCTTGTTTCAACAAATTGACATTACACCCCTTCGATTACGCCCCCATTGCTTGTGTGACGAGAACGAATCGATAGAAATTATAAACAGGTGTTGCGCTTTAAAGAGTATTATAAAGGAGTTTTGATGTTGACTTAATGTATCCATTTACAGTCTATTCGTTGGAAATTGGCCTTAAGTGTTTATTCCACGAAGTACGAGAGGAATCTCCATTCTTGGATTATTTCCTTTAATATCAAATTCGCCTCCATTCGAGAGATTAGATTAAACATTTCCACAACTCAAATATTCATTTACTTAACTTTTGATTCAGAACGAGTTGCGAAGTTTCGGACATTGCCCAAGGGAATGGTGGAAATATTCAGCCGTTGCAAAGAAGCAGAATGGTAACCTCACTCTCACTTCAATTTCAAACGAAACCACGGAAATAATTTTAATATTAAAGATTTCTTAAAAAAGAGTTTAGGATGAAAGAAGGAATTTTGGACGGAATTCGAGGACTGGGATTTGCGGAAATATCAGACGATCATCATTAAATATTATGAAAACTAGAGACACTCTTCAAATTCAGCTAAAGTAGCATTTAAAATATACTTAAACCAATTTTTAACGTAAATATTGTTTTTCCCTTGACGATTATTACAATTTTCATTAAAAATTAGCTTAAGGTTAATAATAAGTGCTTACCTTGGTTTAAATTTTGTAGGTGAAATTTGCAATTAAATTATCAAAGATTTTAGTTCTAAAGTTCAATTAACAAAAAAGAAGAATGACCTAAGAATACCCCTAGTAAAAGGCTACTTCCTGTTGGCCGATTTGAACCAATATATATCTCTAATCCTTAACTAATTCAAGTTTGAATTTTTATATCTCTGAGATTCATCGTTTTTGATTTCTCAGGATTAAATTCAACACAAGCAATGTCTTCAAACAGTCGAACCAACGGATTTTAGGGCACTTTTTGAATATGGAAACTACAAAAGGCGAATTTTTATTGAAAACTACAATATAATTATAAGACCATATCATAATTCAATTGAATATTCAACAATTATAAGTTAACTTTATGGTATAAGTCGACTTTGAAAATTCCATTTCTGTAAGGACGATGGACTAGTTCAATATTTCATCACTTAGGTATTCTGTATATATACAGTTAGATATACCTAGATATGAAGATAAATATATGAAACATATGATATGTTCATCACATTACAACGTCCCCTTCTTTGAAATTATTTTCCCGGATTTCCGGAAATCAAAAATGCCAGAAAGGGAGGGACTTCCGGTTCTCCAATTCTAGCCGAAAGTTAACTCTACTTCTTCTAGGTGATACTTAGTCCTAAGTTATGAATTTCGCTGGCTTATCTGTTGATAACTTTTATTTTCATTCATAAATTAATTCCTGTGAATCCATTGTAATAGACTGATGAAGAGGGCAAAGCCCTCGAAACTATAGTCTCGTTATAAATAAATAAAATTTATAATTCCAGCAGAAGACACACTCTTTTATTGTCTCCTTCAACTTTTAAGGAGTTAGGTTTTGGTTCTAGGTGAAACATTTTAATATAATAATAAAATTTGAGCAAGATGCGAGGTAGGTTTCACTAGGTTTCTTTTTTGTGAAACCTACCTCGAATCTTGCTCAAGTTTTATTATTATATGATCTGTTGTTACGCAAGCAAACACGAATAGATGAATGTATTTTTAGGCTCTTGGGACCAGTAAATATTTTTTCATTAATTCTGAATTCAATTTCTATCAATTCAATGTATCGTATACTTTCACCTTGAGCTGGCAAAGTGAAAGTAAATATTATAATTTGAAGATTTTAGCTAGAAAACCTTAACGTGTGTAGATCTGGAAATCAATACTTGCATCTTTATTTAATATAGGTAGATTATATTATAAATGGAAATAAACAACAATATTTAGTAATATTTATCTTCAGTATAATTAGTTTTATGTAATATATAGAAATTGCTTTTAAAAAATCAACTAGTAGTGATAGAGTTCCGGAATTTGTTCCTGATTGAAGAGGGACGGTGATAGCACGGAAACGCATGCACGGTGCAAATCAATGAATTAAAAAAAAGAAAAAAAAGAAGATAAATGTGGAAGGGAAGGGTATTTTTCCAAGCGAATCATGACATAAATAGTTTGGAATTTATTTCGGTCCAATCTTTAATCGGATTTATTTAACCATACGATCGAGCGACTTATGTCATTAAATTTTGATTTGGCAAAAATCCAAACAATCCAAATCTTTCGTTCTTTTTTTTTATACTGAGTAGGACAAAATTCACGAAGAGTATTAACAAATCAGTACCTCCTTAAAGTTATATTTTAACAATTTTTTTTTTAATATTAATAATTCTTCTGAACATTGCAATTAGGAGAAGAGTCCAAGGAGACCACTAACTTTACGCCATTAATTCGACTTAAAAAAAAAAAAAAAAACTGTAATTGTTTTAAGCACGTCATAGAAATTTTTTTATATTTTTATAAAAGTGTATTATTTTTACTTTACCATACAGGGTATGGTCAAGTATTGTAATGGTGCATGAAAAAAATGTTTTTTTTCCTTCTTTTTTTCGAAATATCTCAAAAAAGGCTGAAACTATTTTGATTAAAAAAATTGAGCAAAACCATGGCATTTCGCTCTACAAAAAAGCTCTAATAAGTGAAGATCGAAAAAATTATATTTTTCGAGATAATAATTGTTTTGTCAAAATGTCTGTTAGTCTGTCTGGATGTCTGGTTGTCTGGTTGTCTGAGCATTATCAAATTTTTGTGGACGAGCTAGCTCAAAAACTAGTGTGAATATCCAAATTTCACACGTAGTTTTAGTGCATTGAGATTAAGAGCTGATTAGATTTTGGTGCATATCGACCCAAAATTAAGGGGGTGGAGGGGGGTTAAAAATTAAAAATCGAGGCCGTTTGAGCAAACTCAACCAAATTTTGTATACATAATCAGTGGACCCCCAGAAGACTAAAAATGCAAAAACTAACTGCCCAAAATGGGGGGGGGGTGTAGGGTCAAAAAATGAAAATCTTGCCCATTTACCAAACTCAACCAAATTTTGTATACATAATCAGTGGGACCCCAGAAGTATAAAAATTCAAAAACTAACTCCCCTCTACATGATTATAAATAATTTTAGGGGCCAGGTTGTATGGTAAAGTCAAGTGGATGGCCACATCAGAACACGTCAGCTTATTTGATTTTTAGTTAGGCTTAGTATCTATTTTTTGTTGTATTTTCTTCTGTTGTTCTCGGCATCTTCAAAGATGAATCACACTCAAAAAAATAAAACTCGTTAGGCTTTTCAAGAAAGTGAAATGTTTGTCTCAGCATATTAAGAGAGAGGCGACTGTGGGTCAGTGGGTAGAGTGTGAAGCCACTGGCCTGAAATACTCTGATTCGAGACCGAGTCTCGGCAGATATTTGCAGTCGCCTCCTCTTGGAAAGCAATGGCAACCTACCAAGAGTATAATTGCCTAGTAACCTCTCCAAACTAGCTGTTCGGAACCGGCGTTAAAAATTTGGTCCGTTATATCTGTGTAAAAACAGCTAAACACACTATGCACAGGTATATGTGGGGATGAGCCAAAACGGCAGGGAGCACTTAAAGAAGAAGATATAAAGAGAAAATATACCTAGTACTCGCACACCCTTTACGTGCATGCCTGTATGACGGATACCCTCCGCACTCTCTCTCAATCTACCATTCTTTCTCTAACTTATCTTAATCTACTGTCCCGCCATAATAAGTTTCACTTCAAAAATTATTATTATCGATAGCCAATTCCGTTCATATCACTTTATTGCAGAGGAAAGGAACATCTTCAGAAACGTCGAATTCTTTAAAAATATTGAAAATGAAGTTTCAATAAATTATTTTATTCGAAATTCTTGAAAGATATTCTGTGCAGGACTTTCTTTTGAGATAAATAACTCTACTAGAAAATGATTAAGAATTGACTTAATCAAAGTCTGAAGAAGGCAAAGTGCCTGCTAGTCAACAGTAGTTGTCTAAATTCAGGCGTTGACATAAAGTGCTGCCTCTTCTGGTTCAGTTTTGAACTAGGACTTTGGAGTTCTGAAGTTGAATAATGTAGAAATATTTATACAAGTTATGTAATGAGAATTTTTCTCAAACTTGAACTAATTTCCGCTATAATTAGTTTCACTTCAAAAAAATTCTTAGAAAACTGTTATGTGTAAAAAATATTTAATTTACAAATATACTGAATTTTTTTTTTCATCAATGTTTTTTTGTGGTTATTAATTTGTCCTACTTTGAGGCTCTCAACGTGTGGCAACCCTAGGTATCGTCATGTTTGTAATCATTAAAAAATGTAATTTCCCCAAGTGAAGAGTTACCATATTTTACAACAAATTCTGTCATATTGAAGATATCATAATGAATGAAATTGGTGCTAACCAAGATACATGGAAATCCCACAAAAAAATTTTTGAATCAAAAAACTAATTTGTTCGCTTGTGCAGATATGTATTTTCTATTCCTAGTTACAATTGCAGCCTGTCATGGTCTGAACGTGCGTTTTTCCTAATAAAAAATGTCAATGGTCAGATAAGAGAAATAGATTAGATATTAGCACAGTAAATGTTATAAGTTGTGTATTTAACAAAAAAAATGTACTGATTTTTTAAAAGAAATAGAAAGTAATAAGGAACTGTTATAATTTTTTTTTTTGGTTGTATGTCCCGGTTGGGTCCTGGGAATATATGGACACTCTATCCATTAATTACTATCTTGGAAAAGCTCATCTCTTCCATATCCATCTTTGTTATTTTTACTTTCACATTTATATTCTATAGAATATAATGGGGAAGTATTGTTTTATTTTTTTTAAATTCATTAATGTGCACCCTGCATGTGTTTCCTTGTTATCACCAACCCTCTTTAATCAGGAACGAGTTCCGGAATTCACTCGTTACCACTCATCAAAGCATTTAGATTCCATTATAAAACTAATTACACTCAAGATAAATATCGCTAAATGGTGGGGGTTTTTTTTTGTTCCACTAAGCCAAGAAAAGAATTCCCTTACAAAGTTAATCTTTCTAAGCAACATTTGCAATAAAAAGATTAACTAAAACGACAAGAAATATACAGCGTCTTTTCTTTCTAGATTAAGAGGATATTATATTATTAATTCCTTTTTAACTCCATAGAAGTGTTATTTAGCATAATATAATTTCTTTTATTTCTTTTTCTGTTTCTTTTCACCTCTTAACAATAAATAATAAATCTTTAATGTTACAAAGAAATTAAATTGAAATCATTTCCACTTTGATAGGCATAGTAAGTAATAAGGGCGAGATGTTTACTAAGGAATGGAACTAGTGAAAAACATTAATTGATAAATTGTTAACTATTTATTTTCTCTTCAATGTAGCACTTTTTAGGGTTTTGTTTAAAAAGTCAAACATGACCATGTTGGTGTCACTACAATGTCAGTCACAATGTCAGAGCAGTTTAATTCGTTTAAAAGTTAAATGGATTTATTTTCACGCAAATCAAAAATTATATTATAATTTTAATCGAATAATTGATTATTTAGGGATAGGTGAATTTTATGTTGAGTGAATTTTTTTTTTTCAATTTCAAATTTAACAGTGTGAGAGAGCTCCAAATTGGCCGTTTTTATATAAAATCTATTGCACCTACCTGTTGGCATTAAAAAAAGGATTAGTTTAAAATTATGGAAAAAATGCATCCCCTCCTAATCAACAACAACAAATAAGAAAGAATTTGATACCTCAAGTATTTTGGGAGTTATGAGCTACTGGATTTTCGATATGTAGTCCTATTTGACATGTTAGGACAAATTAATAGATATTCAAAAAATATATTCATTGATAGACTCGGCAATTCGATTAAGTAAAATGGTTTTATTTTGGTTTTTATAATGATACCTACTTATACAAGAAGAAGTTGCACCAAAAAGGTCACGGTTAACCGTTGTATCATGGAAATAAGAAGAGATTTAGGGATTGGGTCGGAGTTGAAGGTATTCGTAGATGCGTGTCTTGAAAGATTGTAGGTTATATGTTGCTTGGAAGACGGTCCGAGGAAGAGAGTTCCAGTCTCAAGATGTCATAGGGATAAACGGGTTGGCGAATGAGTTTGTTCGGTTAGTATCAAATTTAAGCGCGTAGAGGTGATGAGTATTAGAAAAATGTGTATTTCGCGCAAATGAAGCCTTTGGAGGGATTATTGATTTTATCTCGTCAGAACAAAAGCCATGGTAATATCTATAAAAAAGAGAAAGGGCGGAGACAGATCTACGATGGGCTAGGGAGTCAAGATGTCAATTAATGCTGGATCTCCTATGAGTCTGATAGCCCGCCTCTGAATTGCATCCAAGGTAGCAAGAGAATGCTTGGAGGCTCCTCTCCACAAATGCAAGCATTAAAAAACCGAATGGAATTAAAGGATGATTCATGAGATGAAACTCGATTCTATTGCTGTATAAAGAATTTTTTCATTTTACCTTCTCCTGAGACCGACAGAATTTGTGTGCTAAAAAGTCGATGAAGAAAAAAATGGCTGGGAAAGTAAGTACACTCCTGTTTGCTTCTGGTCACGGGATACAAATTTTAGAAACTTTAAGAAAATGATATTTTAAGGCTTCATTTCGGCGCTCCAATGGTCTCTCTATAATACTGGCATCATTGTTACGCATGGCCCCCAAAGTGCACCCGTGGGTCCCGGGCCCGGATCGAAACCCACACTTATTCTGTAAATAAGGAGCCCGATTCAGATTTTGGGCCCGAAATTTCACCTGGTGGTCATGCACCTGGTGGCCGGTTTATTATAATAGTTTATCTCATTTCAGAAATTCAATTTTCCTGTGTATACGTTCTTACATCCATTCCAAAGGACTCTAGATGACCAATGAGTTGAAATATTTTAGTGAAACGCTAACCAAGTTAATTTAATTAAGACTATCAGTAAAAGTTGGTCCTCAATCGTTTATATGAAATAACAATGTAAACATTTTTTTTCTTGATTTGTGTTATGAAAATTATATTTTTAAAAGGTTAGAAATAAATATAAAACTAAAGGTTTTTGAATAAAAATAAAAAGATAGTATAAATTATCTTCTTTTTTTGAATGCCTCATCAATATCCACCTAATAAAACTAAAGATTTTAGCATTTTTTTTTTTTTGAAAATCGTTGGAATGTTTTTCAAAAAATCACCTCAGGTTAAAAATAATCAATGTTTATTAAATTCTTTCTCTGTTAGAAATAAAGCTTTTATTACCTGTTATTTCATAATTAGTAGAATTTTGAAATTTACATCCTTTATTTCTTTAGGAACAACCGTGTTCCCAGATATTTTTTCAGTACGGGGGGACTCAACATAATTTTGAAAAATAAATTTTGTTTTTAATAATACTCAAACCCAACACATATAATGAATATATAAATATTAGATGAAGAATTAATTTTTTTTTTAATATAAATTTGTTAATGGGGGCCAGGTTGTCTGTGGGTGTAATGCCTTACTTTATGGAACAAGAGATTCGAGTTCAAGCTCAACACATTGTAAAAAGTTATCTGACTATAATATAAACCCCGCACATATCACACACACACAGACATCATAATAGATATCTACATGAAATTATAATCATATAGGTGGGATTTTTTGGCTAAATGGGTTTAATTCATATAAAATAATAATAATAATAATAAAAATAATTACTCATGATGAGCCGGGAAATTCTCGGAAGAGTTTGCTTTCCAAGTTGTGGTATACAGGTGGGTTTTCTTCAAAGAGATTGATAAACACATTATTACTATTTCAATGGCGCCGGCAGGGGGTGATAGGGGGTGCAGGGTCATGATAGAAAATACACAGAAAAAGATTAAGAAATTATTTTTTTATTAAATCACTGTTTGAATAAAAACTTAAGGCGTCTAGGTTTCTGTCCAAATTTGTTCATCACCATGTCAATGAATTCAGTGTCCTCCTCTACTCTTTTCTTGTGAACACTGAGCATGAACAGGCCACTTAGCCTCTCGTTTCCTATTGTTGACCGATTCCACGTCTTGACCCGTTAACGTACTAAATGTACATTCAATTCTACATGTTGTCACTGAAATAGTTAGACCAATTTTGATTTCCTCGCATACCGCTGTGTGAAACGGGGTGCCTTGAGCAATCAAATCTGCGTATTCAACAAGGGATTCATTTAAGGCCGCATCACTAAGTTCATCTGTCCTAATCATCTCGTACCACGTGGTAGATTCGGCAATAAAATTGTGTAGAAACCCTCCGTAAATGTTCTCTATATCTTCTGCCATGGCTAAAAATGAAGATTTGTTTAATTTTCTCATATTTTCTGTGTGGAGCTGCATAAGCGAAAATTCTTTTTTGTGTTTGAAAATCGATTTTTCAGAGACTTAATTGACATAACATAAAAGTTTAATATTATATGCCTACCTATATAAGGAGGCACTATTATACATTATATTTTATTAGTTAATAGTATAGTGTGTAGATGCAGATGCATCCCTCTGAAAATAATCCTGCCTGCGCACATGTACTATTTGGTAGGGGCGAAATACAACATATTTTGAAATTTAATGACTTCAAAGAAAGATATTTATTTTAAATAACGATATTCTTGGAATTTAGGTAGTATTATTAATTCTTGGTAAAGATGAAAAGTTTTCTTCTCTTTAATTATGCTACAAAATTCTGAGTACAATTAATAATAGAAAGAAAACTTGGCGGAATAAAGGATTAAAAATTTGTTGAGGTAAGCAGAGAGCGGATCTTGCCATTAGGGCGTTAAATGACTAAAGTAAAAAGTCAATAATCCTCTCCAGTCATTCTTACACCCCAAGCTTTCTCTAAATGAAAATCTCATTTTCTGTTCTTTACTCTTTTTTGTGGATCGAGAGATATTAGACATTTGACCTCGAGAAAGAAAATGGATTCGATTCTTATTATACAGTGAAAATCGCTTAACACGAAACTGGGTGGACCGAAATATTTCTTCGTGTAAAAAAATTTCGTTTTAAACATATTGCATTGCACACAACAAAATTTGTAATCTCACCAAAATGACATTTATTAGAGTACATGATATTAGATAAACCACATTTGAAATTATGTATTATACATTTTGTACATACATATGTAACTTATATTTGTCGTCTTAGTTATTAAGTTTTTTTTTAAACTAAGATTACAAATACTTATGCGGTTGAGCTATTGATGTTATTGCTTGGATAGCTTTGTAATTTATTTATTTTAGACTTTTTGGATCTAATATGGGTGCCGGATATTGTAGGAGATTTAAAAGAGTTTATCTGTTTAAATATTGTTTTAATATAAAGTTTTTAGAAAAATGTTTATAATGTTTATAATAATATTTATAATAATATTTATACACACGAGATTTTTAGTTGGACACTACACAGTTGAACTTGATAGAAGAAAGTTTGTAAAGGTTATTAAATATTAAGTTGTTCCGGCAGAGATTCACTATTAAAATAATACTGTAAGGTCTTGAAGTATCTAGGAGACCTACTGAGTCTGGCCTCAGAACGATTCAAGAGAGTCTAGAGCTACTGCCGGCCCGAACGATTCTAAATTCTTTGGCTGTGAAACGCCCCTTTTATACAGATTTTTAGGAGCTGAGCTTTGCAGTTTTCGTGACATCATCATGACATCATGAAAAGTGCAAGCTTGCAGTTTTGAGGCCAAGTTTAACTTGTATGCATTTAATAAAAAACAATAAAACTAATCCGATTACCGAAATTGAAACCTTGTGGTGGCTAATCAGTTGGCCAGAGAAAACTTCCTAACTACGCCAATGATCAGAAGACTCCAAAACGTGGTGGATGCTATAAAATAAAAATTAAGTATTTATTTAATTTTTCTTTTAATGATATTTGAGATACAACGAGGGTGCTACCCCTATGGGCCAAAATTGACCGTTGAATCTTTAAATAAAGAAGGAGGAAAGGAAGTTTTATTTTATTTTTTATTTTTATTTTATTCGATATACGGGAGTTATCCCAATTACAATATACATTTTTATATAATAAATTAACAATTTTTTACAGTTTAAAAGTTTTATGTTTCGGATTCGAATGGTCCTGGGGGTGAGTGTCTTGAAGGTTGAAAGTTTACATGAAAGACAAGTTTTCAGTCTCTAAAAGTCAATGGGATAAACGAGTTGGCAAAATATAAGTTCTTAGGGATTGACGAGTTATCGTACTTTAAGTATTTTCTGGTTTTTACTTTGTTTCTTTCTTAAAAACGACTAAAAATATTATTACTTTCATATTTAATTCTATAGAATATTGTAATGTGAAGTATTGAGATCGCCTGACTGGGTCCTGACTCTTTGATTTTAATTTCAAGTGCCTATCAAGTATTACTATTATGATTCTTTATGAGAAGATTTTTTTATCCTGATTGAATCTTGGCCAAAATATATAAATTAATTGTATCTCAATCGCATCCATAGTAAAAATAAATTAAAACAGGAATAGCAGGGAAATGAACAATAAATAAAAAACACAGTTTTTATTAAACAGGCCAGACGTTTCGTCGATTTATTTCGACGTCCTCAGTGGCCCATCTTATCACTCTTTGTCAAAAGACAATTTTTTTATGAATTTTTGATTTTTTAATTGTTAAAAGGAGAAAAGGGTTCAAGATTGTTGAGTAATTGAGGCCAAGAATGTAATGTAGATATAATAAAAAAGATTTAAGGATGTTTCGTCTCATAGTGAAATTGTCTTTTGACAAAGAGTGATAAGATGGGCCACTGAGGAAGTCAAAATAAATCGACGAAACGTCTAGCTCTAGCCCATTTAATAAAAGCTCTGTTTTTTATTTATTGTCCGGTTCCCTGCTATTCCTGTTTTAATTAATATAAATTAATATTTATAATTAAAAAATATCTAGACTTAAAAAATGACCTTTACCTAATTCATTTTAGTATGTTTTTTTTCTAAATTAAATTTGGTTTATTAACGTTGGCTCGATATAAAATACAAGTGAAATATATATGGTTTTTTATCAGTATAAATTTTTTTAAACCAACATGTCCTAGACGAACAAATTGGCCTATTAGAAATCGCTTTTCCATGTTATTGATAACAGTTATGTCATCTGTTTACGCTCTGTCAACTTTTAATTAACCGTGATCGAAAAAGAAAAGGATTTTCTGATTTCTCTCTCTTAATAAAAAAAAAATCAAAATATATATGAAAAAACTAGAATATGGCGAAATGATGGAGAGAAAATGAAATAGGGTGGGTATTTTTCCCCAATAAAAAAAATAAAAAAAAAAAAAAAAATGAAGCAAGCAAACGATAACAGCAAAACCCTTCGAAGGAGGATCGATGAATGAGGGTGGTTTGGTGATGAGGGGGTTGTATGGGGTGCGGGGGTGGAAGGGAACGCAAACCTTGTCCTAAAAGACGACAGCCAACTCCTGCTTTTTCCACTATGCTCGCAAAAGAGGATAGAAAGAAGTGTGTAAATGGCGGGGGCGCAAGCGGGGCCGAGGGTGCAAAAGAGAAAGAGAGAAAGGCAGATAGAGAGAGAGAGAGAGAAAGTAGAGGCGGATTGTGAAGACAAGAGGAAAGGGAGATCATAACATTTCACCGGGATAATAAAGCATATGTTTAGTTGCATTGCGGCGTTAACAGCCCTTAGATACACATACTTGGACGCTTTGTTCTCTTCACGATTACTGTTCTTGAATCCGTCCCCATAGGGGATAATAAAACTTTTTTAGTTCAAGAATAAGATTGTAATCTTTTTTTTAATATGAGCCAAACTAGATTAATTTGTATTAGTGTATTTGCATGGTAGACAGGCTCATTGTGCAGAAAAATGTCTGAAAAGTCGAGAAAAATAATTTTTAACCATTATTTTTTCTATATCCGATAACGATACCTACAATAATCAAGAAATAAAAGTGGTGGAAAGTTCGTTCTTGTGGAAAAATGTTTGTATTTTCAATGCAGAGATCTGATAAGATATTGAACTCTCTAACAAGAGAACTTTCGGTTCAAAAATTCAAAAAACATCAATTTTTGCAATTATTTTATTGAGATTTTAAGGCGACCTCATAAAATTAACAATTTATATTATATATAAATTTGAAAGTTTAAATTGGGAAAATAAGGACAAGTTTTTTATGTGTGACTTTTTTATTTATCCACCAACGTTTCGTCGACTTTGCCGACTTCTTCAGGGCTTCAAATAGTCATGTCACACATTCGTCTAAATTTTCTTATTCTTTTCGTTACCATTGAAGGCCATCAGAATACAATTTTCAAAAAATATTTGGCACATTCAAATATTTTTTGAAAATTGTATTCTGATGGCCTTCAATGGTAACGAAAAGAATAAGAAAATTTAGACGAATGTGTGACATGAGTATTTGAAGCCCTGAAGAAGACGGCAAAGTCGACGAAACGTTGGTGGATAAATAAAAAAGTCACACATAAAAAACTTGTCCTTATTTTCCCAATTTAAACTTTCAAATTATAAATTAAATTATGGACGGAAATGATAATAATTATATATAAATTTTTTAAAGGAAAAGTTCTTGGAGAAATTTGTAGCATGATGCTATTTTTTTGCCTGTTGTAAAAATACACTTTGGGTGGTCTGGTTCCACGTCCCACCACTCAAATGGTCTGGGAGTGAATATATTATGTTTATAATTGACTATAAATTATAATTTTTATAATTTCATTGTGGGTCAAAAATATTTTTTAACACATATGTATTTTTTACCGCACTCACACCATGCGCAGTACCTGGTCCACCTGCTTAGGTCAGCCAGACTGGCCATTCCTTGTACAACTATCTTAGACGGTACTATTACGGATTATTTCTAGTTGGGTCAAATCCGTACTCAAAAATGTGTCACCAGCTCTTGGACTATTATACCTATTTGTTTATTGTTGTGTTTGTTACAATTTTTAAAATGAGTAGGTTAAGGACGGTGTCTATTTTTAAATTTTGATTATTATATAGGTCCTGTTTTGCTATTTTGGAGAAACAAACTTTCGATTATACAGCTAATATAAACTGTATACACATAATAATAATAATCTGACATTAGTGTTTTACTACGTTAACATTACTTACATTCATGAAATTGTTTTCCAAAGCCTCAAAATTTCACCACCAAAATATTTTAGAAAGAATTAATATTAAAATTTATTATTAATTACTAGGGCATCTCTATTTTTTAACAAATGTGCCGGTGAGCAATTTTTTCATTAGAATCTGATCGAGAAAATTGACTAAAAAGGCTGCGGATAGAATCATCTCTTTCTTTAGAACTGAAGCAATGTAAGGACGTCAAATACAAGTCCAGACCTGTTTCAGGCTAGTAGACAGAAATTCTTAAATTTTTATTCTTCTAGGAATGACCTTTTGTATTTGAGGTAAAATAATTCTCGTTATAGAGAGGAAGAATATTTATTCATTTGAAAATAGTAGCTTTAAAATATCTATAGAAAATCAAAAGAGATGATCAACTACTAAATTCGAGGTGATATGGATTATTTTTAACGATCCTTCTAACTTAATAAAAATCATCCATAATTCCTTGTAATTAGTATTTGACAATCTCTTTTGATTTTCTATAAAAAAGGAATAACTTCTGTGGGAATAACTGGCGGGTGTGTACAGAGTCTTAAAACAAATTTACTTTTATCTCCATTTTTTTCATTACAAAAGTAGGTAACTTTATGCCTTATTTTTGTTAACAAATTAAATTTCATTTTACTTTTACTTTTTGCTTTCAAAATTTCAAAATCACTATAGAGACTCGACTACTATATTTTTATATTAAGAAGAATTTAAAGACTATAGAATCAACGATCTTAGTAGATGTTTATTTAACATTTTCGTCAAGAAAAATCGACCCTTCGGAAATCAAACTATAGAGATTATACAGTAAGTGTGTGGACATTGAACAAAAACACCCCATTTTACATTGTTCAATTTGGATACATAGATATCTACTAACTTGTGTTGTTGTTGATTTGTTTTTTTAATTTCACTTACATTGCGAGGTAGATGTTAAAGGAAAAAATCGAAAAGCCCATCATCCATGCTTCCCTCTCTTTTGACCCCTGAAATAAAGGGATGAAATTTGTATGATAAATTCACATCTAGTAAAAAATATGCCCTTTCTCTAAAGTACTAAAATTTGCTATGGACCTAGAGTTTGGGAAATCTATTAAGAGGTAAATCAAAAAGCACTGATTTTCCGTCTTCTAACCTCTCAAATGAAAGAATGTAATTTGTATAATTTAAATTCACATTTAGTAAAATATCAATAACTGTATATCAAAATTAATATTTATTAGAATTTAATCAATGCCACTTCAGTTAAGATCAAATTTTTCTCTCTCCTTCAAAAAATATAAAAAAAAAAATACCCCCGCATTAGCTTTTAAAAATAAGTAAAATCCAGCCAAAATGCCAAGTTCGATTTATTAAAACGTTTGTCTGAAAAAGTAGTGAAATGTAATGTGCTGCCATTTTAAATTAACCAAAAGTAATTGAGTCGAGAAAATATTAGTACTTTCAAATAAAACGCATGTTTTCTGTTTTACAAGTCGATTAAATAATTCTACATTTTTAGTTGAAATTATTCCCCTATTCTAAGGTATGTCACGAATTTAATTAATTTATCCTAATAAAATAATGCTGATGATCGATTCTCTTAATAAAGAAGGAACGAGGCCAGGACTTGTCATTAACATCAGCAAGACGAAATCCATGAGGAACATTTTTGCCCCCATCGACCCGGTCATCTTGGACGGCCACCCTCTAGAACAGTGGTTCCCAACCTTTTGTGGCCCATCTCCCCTTTCTGGAGGTTGACCTATCGTCCCCTATTCATTTTCAATGTATGCCTAATTTTAATTTGAAGTAAAGTGTAAATAATAAAGCTGTTTAATTATTTTAAACAATTTTATTACCGTATATAAAAACAACCAAAGCAGTTTTATCCGGTCACTCTTAAATAAAATAGAAAAAAAAATTAAAATGTACATTTTTTACAAATTTTTTTTAAGAACAAAGAAGTAAAATAATTAATTAAGATCATTGACGTACATTTAAAAAACAAGAGTAGCTACATGTTTTCATTTTTAAATTGGAATCTGGAAAAATTAAGAAAGTTGATAGTTAAAATTTGAAAAAATAAATGAAAGTTTGAAAACTCTGTTATTGTTTTATTTTACCTTTTCAATGGCTGCCTTGTGCTTGGTGGATTTCAGTTAAAGCTTGAATATCCGGCTTTATGTTCCTCAAGTTCAGGCGCAAGTCTCCTTTGAGGCAAATGTCCAACTTATTACTTTGTTTTGTGAGGAGCTGGACAACAGAACTAATTCTACTGTTCAGTACTATTTTAATTTTTCCCCCTTTGAATACTCATCACCCCTAAATTGCCCCCCTGATAACCCAAATCGCCCACTTGGGGGGATCGCCCCAGGTTAGGAACCACTGCTCTAGAAGATGTTGGCCAATACATACTAGTATATTTGGGAAGACTCTTGTCAATGTCCGGTGATTTGATACCGAAACTTCTGACGATAAGACGGGCTGGCTGGGCTGCTTGTGGAACTATTAAAACGGTCATCGAGGTAACACACGATCAGAAGTTTAAGGCCATGTTGTTCGACTCAACAGTGATACCTGCTCTCACATATGCTAGTGAAACATGGGTCTTAACAAAGGTCCATGAAAACAAGATAAACACCATCCAGGCAGCACTAGGGAGGAGACTCGTCTTCATAACGCTCTGGAACCAACGTCAGCACGGTCTCCACAACTCTGACATTCGAAAGAACTCTGAGGTTAAAGATATGCTGGCGCATATCAATAAGGCTAAACATGATTGGGCGGATCATGTCATGAGAATGAGTGACTCAAGATGGAGTACGGCTCTGCAGCTGTGGATACCAAGAGATATTACAAGACGAGTAGGCAGATCGCTTATCCGTTGGGCGGATTCGCTCTCAATCAAGAATTCTACAAAGGCAGATCAAGGAGGCGCAAGACTTCACTGGACCACACTGGCGAAAACTGTTTTCTTTTGTAACTCCTGATGATGGGCTCATAACCCGAAATATATATCGAGATAAAAAAACTCAAAACATATATTTGTTTTATTTGTGAAACCCGCCTAGAAAAATATATTTTTACTTATTATCGATTTTAATATTCTCTACATATTTTTCGAAATTTCGATATTTGAATTTATCGCTGCATATTTTCTAATCAAAGGATAAACCGGTCCAAATATATGGATTTGTTGATCTGGCTTTATTCAATGCCAATATGAAATTCCCCGAGCTTTTCTAACCAGGGTAAACTTAGGGTGGAAGCTGAAGGCGTGCGATTCCATTTTCCCCTTTCGGGTTGAGATTCCACCAGCCCCAATCCTGCCCTCTCACCATCTATTTAGTCCCTGTTTAAATATGGATTCGGTTTTAATTATCCACCCCATCTGATCAAATTAGCTTCACTTCGCGAAAGAAAAACATCTCTTTCTTATTGTGTACATATATAGAAAGAATATTTAGGAAACCTTGAATTTAGAAGTTTTGTCTGAAATCTGCTATATATATATACCGGGTGCCTGTTGTTTTTTTTTTTAATATACCTATGTAATTTAGTGGTAAAATTTTCATTTGGCGATAGATTTTTCCTTATTAACCTTAAAACGAAAGCGTAAATAGAACAGATATTCAGAATAAAATTAAAAACTACATTAAATTTATATATACGTTCCTGTGGAGACTATTCTGAAGAAATAGAATAGAGCTAAAATCTAAAAATTTACAAACATGGTTAATTTTGAGTTTTCATTATTTCTACTACTTACTACTACTGGATCTAATAACTTAAAATTTTGTATGAAGATTCCGTTGTGGAATAAGGGGCCCGTCAATAAATTACGTCACACATTAAGGGGGTGTCTCAGATTTGAGACAAATTGTGACAGGGGGCCCGGTATCTTAAAAACTGTGATGCCACAAAAGTCAAATTAAAATATTTAAAAAATTATAGGGTATAAAAGTGATAGTGTGACGTCACAATATAGGGGGGCTCAATGAAAATGTGTCAGAATGTGACACAGGGGGATCTAAAAGTATTGATATTCGTCGGACGTAATTTATGGACGGCCCCTAAAGAAAAATTTTTAAAATCACATTTTCATCACGATTTTGCCAGAACTTCTGGGCCTATAAATTCTGTATGAAGGTTAATGTGTTTTAAAATTGGTTTCTATCTCCAGTGGTTCTGGTGAAATCATGATGAAAGTGGATGAAAACTTGGATTTTAACATTTTTCCTTGTTTTCCCTATTTAAAATTTGAATTTCTTAAAAAAATTATTTTAGCATTATTCTAACAGTAACATTCATATCAAATTTAACGTTTTTAGTTTTAATAGTTCAAAGGATATCATGATATTTAAAAATGAAACAATATTTGTCTAATATTTAAGCTAGTTCTTTTTTAATTTTTGATAAAATTCTCGAAAGAATAAATAAATTTGATGCAATTTTTATTCTGAACAACTTTTGTATTTTCACTTTAATTCTAAAATCAATAGGGGAAAATCTATTGCCTAATGAAAATTTTATCATATACCTATATAAAAACATACACCGACCCGGTATATATAATGTACCGTAAAATATTTTCAATAATAACTGTATGTACAAATGTATATAGAACGCGATTTGCGTCTATTTGAGAGGTGTATTATTTCATGTAAATAAATCGATATAATATTAATATGAAATTTTTATAATTTATTTATTAATTAATATTGATTTATTTTAAATATATTTATTTTTCCTAATTCTTTTTCTAGTACGAATATATTTTATTCAAGATGGAAAATAATTTTGTTCTCTATTTGAGCTGAGAGAAAACTAATGATTTACCATTTAAATTATTTCAACAATGAATGTTCCCTTACCAAAATAAGGAGTGAGAAAAATATTTAATAAATTAAAAATAATGGACATTCGATGGTGAGGCTTTCGGGCCTCGAGGTCGAAGTTTTTTTTTGTAATTGTAAAACATTTGTTGAATCTTTGTATTGGATAATAAAGGTCATTATGTATTTATTTATTATTCAACAATGAATGATATTTAACAATACAAAATAGATTTCTTTAAAACTAGTTTTATAGTCTATTTGGACTGCAGTGAAATTTACAATGGTTAGTGATAGGAATAAATGACAAAATGTATTTAGGTAAAATCTTATCTTTGAGATGAAACCTTCACTGCAGAGTCACAAAGTCACTATACAAAATCCTCGGAAACCAGGGTTAGGCCTACGGGCCGGAATGATGAACTCGAAAAGTGGTAATAGGAGAATAGTGTAGTTCATAAGAACAGAATCAAATACAATACTAGTAAATAGATAAACTCATATAGGTATATGATAACAGAACAGTGAAATTTATATATTACTAGCTGACGCCGTTCGTCTCGTTTTATGGTTATTGTTCCCTTAACCAAAAATAATATTGACAGTTGAAATATTTCCAAAAAGCTATTATCGGCCATCTTGTTTGTTTGCTTTTACCCCCAGAGAGGCCCTGGTGTTGTTTTCTCGAAAAAAAATATTTTTTTGCATGCCACATATGTGATATTTATAAAAATGTTATGTGAAAATTTCAAAGAAATCGGCGAAGAACTTTCGGAGATCCTTTATCGTATCACTTAAGCGTAACAGTACATTTTTATTTATATAGATTAATTAGATAATAGAAATCAAATATTGTATACACAATAATTACAAACAAGGGTCGTTTCAAATCCTAAAACCATGTTAGGAGAAACAAAAAGTAATTCATGTCTCTTTGTAAAAGGAATGATAAGGCCTGTCCATTTCGCACGACGGAATCGCCTAGTCCCGCCGGTCAGTGCCATCTCTAGCTGATAAGGTGCAGCTGGCCGAGAGGAGCGAAGATTCGGCCACATTACAATAATCTATTAGTTTTTTCAAAATTACTCATTTTCATTTTGCCCAGATAATAATGGGATTTGTGACTTTTAGAGAAATAAAAGAGATAACAAGGGAAATTTTCGAGTGGAGGGCGTCAAACCAGTCTTAGGATTCCGAGAGCTAATCCAACTCATTTGACACCCGGAATGATATGTATTGTTACTGATGCTCCCCTATGTAGTTTTGGAGAGGCAAAATTCAAAAACCAGTTACTTGAGAGATGGATGTATTTTCCCTAGCATAAGCATTGTGATAATATTAATAAATCATAAAAGAGGTTTAAGAGATTTACTATAAATAAGTAATCTCTTGCCGACCGTGTGCTTTAGCGAAATCAACCCCTATTTTAAATCCCGATTTCTTCCCTTCATTTTTGTCTCAATCCCTAAAATATGGGGATAAATTTTCTAATGCCAATATCGATTTTCATTTTTACCCTCTTATCTTATCTAACAAACTAACTATTGCTACGTTAATATATTGAATAAAAATTTTTACTTTCACTTATATTGGCGAAAATCACGATAGGCGTGACATCTTTCCGAGCTATTTAAAATTAATAATTACTTGTATTAAAGAGACAAAGAGTGTGTCTTTTGCTCTCCAGCACACTCTTTTATTGTCTCTTTTAATTTATAAAAATTTTGGACAAAAAGAAACTTTCGAATTAATTACCTGTATTATAATAGCGAATTCACATCTCCTGACATCTAGTTACAAAAAATTATCGGGGAAACAATTTCTATTCTCCTATAAAAACAATACATTTACGTCCCCTACTGCCTCTGATTTTCACCAATATTATTATATTAGCCCAGCGGTGCCCAACCTACGACCCGCGACTAAATCTCAAGTTGCAATTCAAAGACAAACTTATTTCTCATGTATATGCTGATTTATGTGCGTTTCAAACAAAATTTTGTCAAAGATTTTGTCTTTTTTTTAATCTTAACCCAAATTTTTGATTTCGCTTAATTCAGGTATCAGCAATCTTTTAAATGTATTCAAATTACAAGTTGATTAAAAAACAACTAGATATCTTAATAATATCCTAATAAAAAGGATTGTATATTTTAGCCGCACCATTAATTTAAAAACGCCATATTTTCATTAAATTTACAAATATTTTGAAAAAAAAAATGAATCAGCACAAAAATATTCATGAATTCATTGAAAATGTTGCGTTTTTTTAATTAAAGGTGCCGCTAAGATATAGAGATATAAAGAATCCGGCCCGCGAGATCCTATGTCATGTTGAATCCGGCCCTCGGACAAAAAAGGGTTGGGCACCACTGTATTAGCCACTCAGGAGTCAATGCGTGTCATCTCCATAAGAAAACATTTTCAGAAGAATAAAAAATTAGGCTCTACTGATGAATCCCGAAGTAAGCAAAAAACCTTTCGTACTAAAAAGAATAAAATTAATTTGTTGAATAAAAATGTATTGAATTTTTGAAATTTTCCAAAAGTGGATTATTGACTTTTGAGCTACAGATATGGTATTAGATATATGTTAAAGAACAGTAGTACCCTCGCTTATCCAAGGGCGGATCTGAGGGGGCGTAGGGGGCGACCGCCCCCCCCCCATAGAGGCCCGTGCCTGGCGGGAGTGCAACACGTGCGTCGCACGCAGAGGCCAAAAAACGGCGGCCAAATCGACAGGAAATTTATAACATTTTTTTTAATGAACTTAAAATATGAGATATGAAATTTGTAAAAAAAATTAAAAAAAAACACATTTATTTTTTTGAAAATAAATAAAAGAAAGAGGGGGCACCCCCCCCCCCCCCCCCGCTTGGACAGTTCGATCGCGACACACTTTCGAGATAAAAAGTAGATCTTATATACATCGGGCACCTTATATACATACATTCTCCCCCCCCCCCCACACAAAAAATTCCTGGACCCTTGCGCTTATCCGGACTAACTGCGAACAAAGGCAAACCGGATAATCGAAAATCCAGATAATCCGGATATATGGGTAATAAAAACAAAACAAATCCTCAAATAAGCGAATTTGAATTTATTACGATACATGTTTATATCAAAATTACATAGAATTGTTTAAAAAAATACATACGTTAAAAATTATAATTAAATTCTTGCTATCAGAGTTAACAATTATTATCTATGTGAACATGGATTAAAATAAAAATGTCTACAAATCCGATCCGGATAATCCGGAGGCCCGGATAAACGAGGTTTTACACTAATGTATTTCTCCCCCGAGGTCTTTATACACTCTCAGAGTTTATATCTCTAAAATTTTAATTGTTACTTTCACTTTATCTTGTGTAGGCCTGTCAAACTGGCGTGCTGAGGCTTCATTTTTGTGGCTCCTTAAGAAATTTGGAGATTATAAGGCTTTTATAAAAAAAAATTTATATAAACACAAAATAAATAATATTGTATTATTCTGTTTGACTTGTTTGTTAATTTAATAGCTTTCTATGGCAATGTAAATGTCACCTATCACATAAAACATAAATTAATTTGACAAGCAAAAAAATGAATTTTATTGTCCCCATAGCCGAAAAAGTGACCAAAAATACATTTGTCGTGAAATGTTTACGTATATACCACCGGCTTTTGTTCAGCAATGATCTCAGAGCAACGAAATTCAAAAGTTAAGCTAGATATGGGCTAGAAGAAGTATAGCAAGCATTTGGCTGAAATCGGACACTTTACTTGAAAGAATTATTATTATCAATTAATCATGAGTTTTTTTTATATTTGATTCATTCTCGAACCGAATGCAGGTGATTTTTGCCAGACTTAAGATTTAGCTGACTACAATAGCCTCAACCAACAGTAGTCTAGCCATATCTTGTTTAAAAACGCGGTCAAAAACAATTCTCTTTGATATATTAATTATTATTTAATATATTAATTAGAAAACTATTTAGAATTATTATTATTGAAACTAACCATTGAAAGCCAGGAAGGGGGAAAAAAAACCTTCTCCCTTTAAAAAAAAAAAAAAAAAAAAACTAACCATTGTACATATCACATAAAAATTTCCAATCCCATCGTTTTGCTTGCATTGGAATTGGTTTGGAAGTACTCTATGGCTTTGATAGACATAATTATATTTTTGAATTTGGATTTTAGTGGCATTTTAAAAATGTTGAGAACCGCTGCTCCAAGCAAACTCCCAACTTCTCTTTGCTTTAAATTAGAATGAAAAAGTACATTTATTTTTTATCTCTTTTTTTCACACACATTTTTCCTGAAACGACTAAAGTACTTTCCACAGTGACGGCAATCGGATGATTACGAATTTTTTAACAAGTTTCTCTGAGAAATATTTAAATTGTCGAAGAATGTCAAGAAAATATCAAATACTTATACTTATTTTCTTAAGCCTCTAGAATCCGAAAGACTTTCATAATAAGAGCAATTTAAAAACAAATAAATTTTATTTAGCAAATTATTCTAAAAAAATTTTAAATTCTTTATATTAATAAAAATTTAATAAGAAAAGTAGCTCAATAAAAAAAAGCACAAAGTTTTAACTAAAGTATCATAATTTAAACTTTATTTAATCAAATTATTGAATAATTAAAAAGAGCCACCCTGTCTTTTATTAAGATAAATTGCTGTTCTGCGGCTCTCGGGTGGATTTTAAATATTTAAACACTTGCAGTTTGCGTTAGTTCATACTTTTAATTTTAACTATTCTCTTAATAAAATATTTTCCATAGTAAAGATATTAAATACAATTTTTCTATTTAATATTCAAGTGGCTAATTAACTATAGTATAAACAGTTTACTATTTACATTCTCTCTAATATTAAGAGCATTTTTATTTAGTATAAATATAATGAGACAGTTTTTATCTCTTTTGAATTTTAAGTAATTAAAATCAAGCTACTTAGCTAGATAGTAGTTATCAAGGAATAAGCACACTTGTAAAGATATTATATAAAATTATAATCATTTTTATCATATCTTAAAAGAACTCTTTAATTTGATTAAAATTTCAAAATCTCACTTTATAGTGACTTGTCATCGATCCGTTTTATTTAGGTTACGTTCAAAAATAAAAGAGGAAGTAACTACATAAGATATAAACTTGAAATATACCATGAAGTTATATATATTTATTAGACTGGTCGTTAAAAATTAAATTTTTACCGACGCCCCCTAAAAAGCTTTCTTTTGATGAAAAAACGCGAGGTAATTTTTTTTTATTAATAACAACACGCCGGAAGTCGATCTAAGTTCATTTTTTGGTAAAATCATGTTTTTTGGAAATTTCTTATCACAAATAAATAAATAAATAATGTATGGTAACAAGACTTTATAGTCAATGATTTGTATAGTTCAACTAAGAGAAATTTCGCGACATTTTTTATAGAAAATATAGACGTATGAAAGCGTTGGTAATTTAATAAATAAATAAATATAAAATATGTGGGTCAGTGGTCAGTGTTGCCCGCTGTCCTGAAGTCCGCTGGTTCGAGACTGAGTCTCAGCAGATATTTGCAGTCGCCTCCTCTTGGATGAATGGCAAACTACCAAGAGTATAATTGCCTAGTCAACCTCTCTAAACTAGCCGTTCGGAACCGGCGTTAAAAAGTAGGTCCCGTATATCTGTGTAAATCAGTTAAACACACTCAGCACAGGTATATGTGGAAAGGATCCGAGGCCTGTTCGGGCATGGCACTGTAAGAAGAAGATAATGATTGTACATTAACCTGCTAGCTAATTTCCAAAAAAAACAACAACATATTTTACCACAAAAAGAACTTAGAACATCTTGCAGCAAGTGTTGTTTTTTATAAAAAAAAAAAAAAAAAAAAAAAAAAATTGCCTCGCGTTTTTTCATTAAAAGGAAGATTTTTAGGGGGCCTAGAAAAAAGTTTAATTTTTAACGACCAGTCTTATATTTATTCTACCTAAAATTAAAAACGTCTTATTTTTCGTCTAGACATTTAAACTGAAGATTATGAAATTTTGAATTTAGAGGTATTGACTAAAAGTCACCCAGAAGAATTTCGTTTTTTTTCCTTTTTTTTTTTTTATTTTCAAAACATCTACTTTATTTGAATACCTACCTATCTACTTTTTTCGATTTCATAATATATCAAAAACAGATCTATTAATTTTGATTAAAAAAATGACTGAAATCTGGGGTACAAGGTCTACATAAAAATCTTCGATAATAAATTGTATACAAATCAAATTTAGGTCATATATGGTAGTCTTTGTTTATGAGAAATTTTGAAAATAAATAAATAAATGAATTACTACTGATTTAAGTACCCACTCTAAAAAAGGTGTACCAACAATGGAAAAAAATATTTTATATCCTATAAAATATAATCTAATTAATTAAAAAAAAATATGATAATAAATCGTCCATAATACTTATCTTGAAATTACTCTCTTGTTGGGGACCACCATTTTACTTTCAGACTAAGGAATAAATGAAATACATTAATGAATTCACAAATCAAATTGGAGTAGATTTTTAATTTATTAAAAAAATGTTTTTCAAATTTTTATCATATTAGAAATTCGAAAACTCTATGGAGGGTCTTTGAATCAAATCCTTACCATGATATCTCGTGCCAATAATTAAGTACCTTTTAAATTTAATTTCTTTGATGTTTGCCGACTTTGAGCTTTCACGTTCATAATAGAAAACGAACTGGATTCAAAACGTATAGTTTTAGTGAGTTTTCATTAAATTAATTAGGTTTAATAGGTAATTAAATATTGCCACGAGATGTCACAGCAAGCCCTTGATTTAAAGCGGCCCGCAGAAAGTTTACCAATTTATAAAATCATAAAAATTTGAAAAACATTTTTTTAATAAATTAAAAATGTATTTAAAAAAGGGAATATGTATACGCAAACGAAGCTAGCTTCCTAATTATTTAATTTTTCCCAGTGTAGTAAGAGAATCCTTGTTATTCCCCTCTAGCTGCAAATTGAGAAATTTGGACATTGCCCTCCATTTTGAGAAGCTGAGAATGGGCATGATCAAGCTTAGTACGTTTACTCTAGTAGCTCTATACGGTGTTGCTTATTTATTTATGTTATGTTAATTATTGACTGATTTATAATAGCAGCAAGATAATTATATCAAGTCAATTAACAAATTTATTATAACAAATTGGGTTGTAAATTTCGTTTTATTAGAAGGTGTAAATGTTTGCAACAAAATACTAAGGGTTGAAGTAATCTTTTAAGCAAACACTAAAAAGGATATAAATGCGCAAAGTAGAACAACGAATAAATAATTTGCTTTTTTTGGAATATGTTTATATATAACTATTTTGTTCCTTATTAAAATAACATTTTAGCCTAAATAGATTTATAAAGAGAAATCAATGAGGTTGTCCTCTGCTTTATGCAAACACTAATACACTTATACGGGTGGGGCATAAAGATCTACCATATTTTGAAGAGGTATAAAATATGAAAGAACATAAAATATTTTTTTTAAATGTGTTTTAAAAATTATATCAGACGAAAAAAGAAAGAGGGGGGGGGGGGGTCAAAAATGAAAATTCTAGCCCTTTCGACCAAACTCAATGAAATTTTGTATACATATTCTGTGGACTCCCAGAAGGCTAGAAATGCAAAAACTAACCACCCAAAATGGGGCGAGGGTCAAAAATGAAAATCCTAGCCTTAAGACCAAACTATGTATACAAAATTTGGTTAGTTTTTGCATTTCTAGCCTTCTGGGGATCCACAGAATGTGTATACAAAATTTGGTTGAGTTTGGTCAAAAGGGCTAGAATTTTCATTTTTGACCCCCCCCCGCCCATTTTGGGTGTTTAGTTTTTGTATACATATCCTTAGGTTCTTCCCTCCTTCTTCAGGGTTCAAAAGTGTCAATGAAGGAAACATATCGTCGCCTTATAGTGTAAACCTCCTAACTCACAACAAGGAAATTTTAAAAGGCAGAGAAAAAACAAACAAAATTTAATATTGTTGTTATGGAAAAAAACTATTTTTCACATTTTTTTTCTACAACTTACGATCGTAATTCTAAGTAGCAGTTTTACTTGGACGGTGCTGCATCTCTTTTCTTTTGAACGGTATTAATATGTCATATATTATAAAAAAATGGATTTAGCAGGTTTACACTTTGAGGTGACGATATGGTAATATTTCTTTCTGTCTCCTTTTTCGGTGTAGATTATTTTTAAACTTTACATCATCATTTGTAGAATAGAATCTACACTAACGAGCACTGCAAGAAGAGACAGGAAGGAAAAATACAATATGCTTCCTTCATTGACCCTTTTGAACCCTGAAGTAAGAGAGAAGATCCTCTGGCGGTTTTAAAAATAATTATAAAAAGAAAACATTCCAATAAATTGAGTGAATATTGATGAGACAGTCCAAAAAGAGAAGATAATTTATACTATCTTTTTATTCATAAACCGACGTTTCGAAGACTACACCCTCCTTCTTCAGGGTTTTGAAAAGTTACATTATAAAAAATGAAATACAATATATTATTATTACTGCCACTGAAAGAAGAGACAGAGGGGAATGTCGCATTGGATTTCCTTCACTGACTTTTCAAGACCCTGAAGAAGGAGGGAATAGACTCCGAAACGACGGTTTATGAATAAAAAGATAGTATAAATTATCTTCTCTTTTTGGACTGTCTCACCAATATCCACTCAATTTCACTTATCAGGCCATCTCCAAAAATTACTCCAATCTTATTCCAAGAAATACTCCTTTATTTGAAATAATATTTTTTATTTATTTCTGAACTGCCTTCCATCTAATCCTAAGCAATCTGCTACATCTCCATAAAAAACTTTTAACATATCTAACAATTTTTAAATAAAAATTAACTAAAAACAATGCTATAATTTCCTATTGCAATAATAATAAACTTCCTACCAATTTGCAATTAATTTGTTGAATTGTAAAGGGATCCAATGGAGAAGCGAAGGGCAAGCTGACTGTTTTGCAAGGGCTTCTGCCATCTGTTCACAATGTCTATTTAATTAGTATGGAGCTATTTCGAAAGCCGCGTAGGAGTGATCCACCTGTCAAAGACAGGCACCGATTTCTTTTATAGCCATTGCTGGTGAGTTATAATTGTTACGCCAACGTAATGCCCCGTAAACAATTCCATTTGAGGCCATTGTGCTCTGTACGCTAAATTGATTCTTATTCAAGCATCTATATTTAAATGAAATTTAATAATGCATTAATAAAGGCATATGAAATTTTAATAATAACCGAAAAAATAAATAAAAAAGATACTTTACTTTGACCGACAACACCTATTGAAAAAAATTTTAAATTAAAATAAAATATATAAAAGAATTGCATTTTATCGGGAAATATATATATTTTGTTTAATTATTTTAGCTATAAAAATATTAAAACATTTTCATTCACATAATAATATTTCTGAAAAATTTATTTTTTACTATTAGGTCTATTAGTTTTTTCGAACTAAAGGACACAAAATAACAAAATAAGTAGGCCTAATGCGAGTCGGACCTCAAAGGGTTCCATAGCACAAATCTTCCAAAAAGTTGAGGATTCAAATTCGTACTTAGGTATCGTTGATAAGGAGAGAATTAAAAAATTCGTGAAATCTTTTCATAATTTTTACTGCTGCCAGTTCAGAACGCCTACAGGTTCAAAACCAAAAATGGCCACTTTGAGTTATCCTCCGTTGAATATTTTGGGAAGGGTCAAACTTTTTTGTGGAGTCACAAATAAATAATATTTGGTGGGGTCTGGGGTAAAGAATGCTTTAAATAGTATTATGCTAATTTTGTTAAATTTAATCTTCTTTAAAATGATGCTGTGAGAGGGGTTCTAAGTAGTTATTTAATTTTTTTTTAATAAACCTATAATTCTTCTTCAAGATATTATCTTGATGATATTCCTATCATTTCATGACAAAAAATATTTTTTATTTTTGACCCTGTAAAAAATTTGATCCTCCTAAAATAATAATTGATTAAAAATTTATTACTATATATATTTTTAATTTTCTGGATAACTTGTAAATTTTAAGTTTATAAATTGTAGTAAAATTTTATTCAGTTGAATATTTTATGAAAAATTCTATTATTATCAGTTGAATATTTTGGGAAGGGTCAAACTTTTTGTGGAGTCACAAATAAATAATATTGTTTATGGTGGGGTCTGGGATAATAATGCTTTAAATAGAATTATGCTAATTTTGTTAAATTTAATCCTCTTTAAAATGACGATGTGAGAGGGGTTCTAAGTAGATAGTGTCAGTGGTTTTTCTACCTGGCAGATTTTTTAAGTACCTATTTAATATAAAATTGTCAACAAATTCTATAATATATTTAATTGTCGGTTTATGTCCGACAAATTAGGACTTAAAACCTACTGCACTAGCAGTAAAAGTTCACTATTTCAACATCTTGGAAATACTGACTTTGGCTACGTGAATGAATCTATTCCAGCCAGAGACAAATATTTTTTTCTTTCAGAATACAAATTTACAATAAATAGTAATTTAAACATACATTTTTATAATATCCTCAGTCTACCAATAAACCTTTCACACAGCACTTGAAAACGAATAGGTCAAGCATACTGAAAAGATTTTGGTGGTTTTAGCCAAATCTACGCCCCAACCATCAAAGCATAAAATCTACAAATTTATAATATTAATTCAGTATTTTGCAAAGTGGGTATTAATGCTTAAAAAAAACTAAATGAGGCTTTAATTAAAGAATTATGAATTATAATGTAGGGCATGGGAATTATGGTAGTTTCTGCCCTTTCACAATAGATTAGGATTGGAATCCTCGGTATTCGAACCCGACTGGAACTTGGCCTCCTATTTAAAAAGAGTCCAGTATTCTTTAATATTTATGTGATTCAGATTCTTATAATATAAACAATATCTAGATATGTTGACCTTTGGGTAATATTTTTATTTTGTATTTCCCACATCTGTCCATATCGTACTTGTTATTTTATTCAACAAATTAATAACGAGAGTTATTAAATTTGAAAGAAACCATTTAAACGGAAAGATTTTTCTTGCGAAAAGTAGCAGAGTTTTTGAATCATAAAGAAAAATCAACGAGGTTGTTTTCTTCTTGCTATATATATAGTATACTATTTGTTAAATACTTTTATTTTGATCTTAATCATCAGTTTTTTAATTAGAAATATTCCATCTGTTATTTCTCATGGGTTGAAATACCAAGTTTGATATAGGTAAATTTTTTTTTTTTTTGTTATAATACCAAGCTGGTCCATTCTTTTTTTGAGTTACCAGCTTATTATTACAACAAAGCCGGACCACTTCAATCGCCAATACGGTTGTCCCCATGAGTTCAAGGAACTAGAACTCTCTCCCAGCCTCCATCTTTCCCTGCACTTCTAATCTTCAAACCTTCAAAACCCGGGCGCACAAACACCTACGGCTCCACCCTCTCGGTTAACCAGCTTTCCCTTCTCTTCGGAAATGCAAGGCTCTTTCGAGGTCCATATGGGCTGCATCTTTACTGGTGAGCCCTTTCTTGCATTCGATCTCATTAAAAAAAAAAAGCTTTCACTGATGAAAAAGTGCTTAATATGCCTTCGAAATATTTGAATTAATCATTAAAAATTCTTTATTTCTACTGATACGCAGCTTATTACTCTCTAACACCTTACAATGTTAAATATTATAAATATTAGTCATTCATCAAAAAAGAGACAGATTAATTAATTGAGGGGGATCGACGAGATCGGAGAAAATATGGAATGGAAATAATTATCGGAAAATAGGTTTTTTTTATTTAATTAGTTTTTTCCTCTTATTAAAAACAAGAACTAAAAAGATGATCAAGTCGATGGCGGAGAAGCAATCTCGGGAGTCGAAGCTCAAATATGTATACATTAATTCATGTAAAATAATTGGTTCAATAAAATTAAAAAACAAAAAAGAGACAAAATGTTCTCAATTTATTAACGAAAACGAATTAATAAATATCGCAAGTTGATTTTGAGAAAAAATTCAATCTTTCTCTCATACTCATTCCTTTTATTTATTATGATAAGGATCTTAGAAAATACGAAACTACATCTTCAAGTCAGAATTATATCGATATATGTAATAAATAAAAAAAATATATATTATATTTATATTTGAATATGTTTATTTGCTTCAAGCAGAGGATGGATGACCTCATTGATTTCTCTTCATAAAACAATCGAATATCGATTTCAAATGTTATCTATTAATATAGTTCTCATTTTGGTGAAAAGAATACTTTTAAAAATGCTAATCCCCTCCAACAGTAATTGCTAATCGTTTTTTCCTCTGAATTTTTTCCCTTTAATACCCGTTCTACTTCCAATTAATATGAAATTCAATTTTACTAACTTCTTTTTTATTATTTTTTTATACACATAGATATAGATTCTTTTTGAGTTGAAGTTTTATCCATTAGCTTAATAATTAATCACTAAGACAAGAGCTTAATTCAATCATCGAGAGAATTATAAAATATAAGGCGGTTTGATTCCCGGCTAAGTCTGTTCTTGACTCTCAGTAAACCCCGTTGACAAGTATTTATATATATATATATGTATATACAGCATCGAGTAACATACATAACGTATTGGATGGATGTTATGTATTCTGCTTGTGCGTCCGACCAGAAAGTCGTTCTCGCCCTCTCTCTTTGAGCTTGACGCCTGCCAGGGTTGTTTTCCAATGTGCCGGGCTTTCTCCCTTTAGTGACTGTTAACCGCAAAAACCCTTCCTCAGAATGGACAGCTACAAATCTATCCCAGCTTTTCTGCCCACGCTTCTACGGTTACTTTGTTATCTTTATTTCCTAATATTTTATATTCTCACTGATGAATGGGGAGTTTGAATGGGCAAAAGTGTAAGTGGCAGCACCTTAACAGACACCTAAAGTCCTATTTGTCAGTTGCTTAGGAAGCGTATAATAATAAATTTGCATATTTTATTGTTGTATTAATAATAAATGTAATATAGCCGCTCAGACACCGGTTGAGCAGTGGCTAAGGCTCTTGACTTCGGATAGAATTTACTCGGGATCGAATCTCGCTTTAATAGTCAGAATAATCTTTGTCAAAAATGCAAGGCTAAATTCAGAGCAGGAAACGGTGTGTCAAAAATCTTCTCAGAAAAATTACAATGGAAAGGATACTTACTCTCCGACGCTCGGAATCGAGTTTGGCGCTTGAAGTAGATGCTCAGATTATAATTTAAATAAAAAATGCATGCACAAGTAAAAACTTTCTCACTTTTACATGAAGAGTCATTTCTGTAAGATAGTATAGGGTGCCCATACGAACTTTCATACAAATCGATCAAAGGGCCTAGGACTTATATTGATAGTTCTTTTTATTTTACCATACAGGGTATGGTCACGTATTGTAATCGTGCATGAAAAAAGTGTTTTTTCCTTCTTTTTTTCGAAATATCTAAAAAACGGCTTAAACTATTTTGATTAAAAAAAATTGAGCGAAACTATGGCATTTCGGTCTTCAAAAAAGCTCTAACAAGTGAACATTGAAAAAATTATATTTTTTGAGATAATAATTGTTTTGTCAAAATGTCTGTTAGTTAGTCTGTCTGGTTTTCTGTTAGTTAGTCTGTGCCTTACCAAATTTTTGTGGACAAGCTAGCTCAAAAACTAGTGTGAATATCGAAACCAAATTTCACAATTAGTTTTGGTCGATTGAGATTAAGAGTGTCCATATCGACCCAAAATTATGGGAGGAGGGGGAAGGGGGGTTAAAAATTAATAACCTAGGCCATTTGAGCAAACTCAACCAAATTTTGTATACATAATCACTGGGACCTCAGAAGTCTAAAAATGCAAAAATTAACCGCCCCAAAATGGTGGGGGGGTGTAGGATCAAAAAGATGAAAATCTTGAACCAAACTCAACCAAATTTTGTATACATAATTAGTGGGCCACAGTAATCTAAAAATGCAAAAACTAACCCCACCCCCTTACATGATTATAAATAATTTTATTAAATATTAAATATAACTGAGGGGCCAGGTTGTATGGTAAAGTCAAGTGGATGGCCACATCAGAACTCGTCAGCTTTTTTTTAATCCTTTGACCAATTTGGACTAAATTCTCCACAATTAACCTTTAAAGTCTTAGGCTAATAGCAATGGAAAAATCAGCTTAAAGTAAATTCATGAGATGGCCAGACCAAATATTTTTTATTAAATTCTATTTTTTAATACTTTTGTTTGCTGTCTGCAACCACAAAATTCCTTTTGTTTAATTTTCTAAGCTCTTTTTCTTTATTATATAATCAAATGATGGATGGCAGTTGCTAATAAAATGAAGTGTGTCTGTTGCTCTCGTTCCTAATGATGCTGATGACTGGTATCTATCTGTTCAGTGTTCAGTGTACATTTGCCGTTTGCCATCGCTATTGGCATATTGTCAAATCTCAGTCGACAAGGGAGGCCCTGAGACGAGTTGACAGCCGTCGTCCCCTTGCGTCGACCCGTCTTGTCTCACAGATGAGGGGAATCCACTTGTGGTCCAAGATGACCTGAGGGTGGCAACCAACCAGCTTGATCCTCTCCCGTTACGGATGTTTATGATTGCAATCTTCATTCAATCGACCAAAAAACCAAAAAAGAAATAACACAACCACTTATCATTTAAACAAAACAAACAACCAGGGATAATTTAATAATATTGAGATTAATAATATTGAGATTATAAGATTGAAAAAACAATCTAAGTACTAGCAATTCATTCTAATACGAATCTACTCGAATAAATATTTTTTAATATAGTCAGAACTATGAGTGGTAAATTTCTCGATGATATAGGTGGGGATAATCTATTATAATTAATAATTATTATTATCATTTCCGTCCATAATTTGTATTAATTTGAAAGTTTATATTAGGAAAATAAGGACAAGTTTTTATGTGTGACTTTTTTATTTATCAGCCAACGTTTCGTCGACTTTGTCGACTATTCCTGAAGAAGTCGACGAAACGTTGGCTGATAAAATAAAAAAGTCACACATAAAAACTTGTCCTTATTTTCCCTTTATAAGGTTTCAAAATAATTGATAATATTTTTTATTTTTATTTTATTTATTTTATGTCTATGGCTAATATACGCAGTGATATAGTACAATACTTATCAAACATAATACATTATAATAACTTATAAAATATAACAAAACAAAATACTAGATTTTATTGGTTTAATATACAATACAATGTTCAATCATAGATTAGTGTTAGCTTTTTAAGCAAAATATTTAATGAGAAATCTAGAAGGTTTTCCAATCGTTGTGACAAATTATTATAACATTGACTTAGTCGGAATACAGGATTTGCTTCAGAGTGCCGACTGCAAGATATCTCTGGATAAAATGGTAATCTGTTTCTTAATATATAATTTGAACTGTGTATAAGAAATAGATTTTGAGGTTCTGAACATTTCACCTGGTTGGACTTAATCTACCTATAACGTAGTCTAATTGTTCATTAAATGTGAGTTTAGAATCGAAAATTACTCCCAGATCCTTAATACTAATAAAACGTCAGAAGCAATCATGAGGGACAGAAGGCAGACTTCAGAAAGTTTCAGCAATTGAAGCATAATCATGGTCAAACCTCGACAAAGGATTGCCGGAAAGGAATGCTAAATGTCTTATAACTTTGTGCTGAATTCTCTCTAGTCTATCCATGTTAATCTTTCCTATAGGCGTCCAAATTGTTGATGCATACATTAATTTAGATTTGAATAAAGTTATGTATAAGTATGTAATTGACTCTGGACTTTTAAATGACTTCGTGTTACGAAAAATGAATCCCCAAATTCGATTGGTTCTACCTATAACGTAGTCTAATTGTTCATTAAATGTGAGTTTAGAATCGAAAATTACTCCCAGATCCTTAATACTATATACTACTATAGTAGAATACTTCTATAGTAATAGTACTATACTTCTACTATAGTAGAATCGACTCTACCACAAATAGTGTTAATTTTGAATAAATAATTAAAATAAATTGGTTAGCGGATCTCGAAAAACTAATAGTGAAACACTTCTCAAAGTTGAGGAAGAGTAAGTTCGCGTTACATCAGTTCATTAATTTGTACAAATCAGATTGCATTTTTAAACAGTCTTGAACGTTTGAAATTTCTAAATATAATTTTATGTCATCTGCAAAGAGTAAGATATTACAAAATTAGAATTATGGGAGACGGGATGAGAATATGGAATTGGAATATTTATCTGAAAAGAGGTTTTTTTATTTAATTAATTTTTTTCCTCTTATTAAAAACAAGGACCAAAAAGATGATCAAGGACAGTCGATGGTGGAGAAGTAATCTCCGAAGTCGAAGCTCAAATACAATGTATACATTAATTCATATAAAATAATTGGTTTAATAAAATTTAAAAAAAAAATTAAATTATATAAGGTAAGTCATTAATGAATAACAAAAATAATAAAGGACCAAGATGAGTCCCTTGTGGAACTCCTGATGGAGATATAAATTTTCGGGATTTATTATATTCTTTAACTTTCAATAGTAAAATTTTATGGTTAATTAAATCAAAGGCCTTCCTGAAATCCAAATATCTCCTATTTAGATGATTATTTCTATTAAAACTGGAAAAGATTGAATTTGTAAAAAGAGTTAAGTTAGTGATTGTTGAAGGAACAAAGCCAAGATGTTTTTCCAAAATAGTTTCTAGCCAGATTTTTAAAATTTTGTTGTACATAACCTTATCTAATATTTAAGGTATAGAACTAATTATTGCTACAGGCCTGTAGTTACCTACATTTTTGCGAGGACCAATATCAATTTTTTTCTTAAATATTCTTTATTGTCATTGAGAGATGTTTCAACAACGATATGTCATCATCAGCCTGTAAAACAGAAAACAAAACAAATAATACAAAATTGAAATACAACAAAATATATTTATTATTAATGAGAATCTCTCAAAACAATGATAACAGCTGGCGTTAAATACAAACTCACCTCACAGACATTCTTTACACATAGCTCACAACAACCCCAAAACAACTTTATAAAAAACAATTTATTCTACCAGTAATCAAATATTTTTTACTTTACAATACGGTGTATGCGAAAATTGTATTTGTAAATGAAAAGAGTGTTTTTTTGCATCCTATTTTCGAAATATCTCAAAAGATGTACATCCTATTTTCATAAAGAGAAGTCAATGAGATTTACTTCTGCTTGATGCAAATAAACATAATACATAATATATAGGTATTTTTTTTTTAATGATATTGATAAGAGAAGGAGATACACCAGAAGATGCATCCCCTAAAGGCCTGTATGGGATAGCCCCTGCATCGTGAAAAGAACAGAGTAGAAGAAAAGAAGCCGGGATCACGAGCCAAATCTCAGAAAGTTAGATACAATCCAATTTACTAAGTTTTTTAAGGGCTTCGAGCAGTGGTAAATTTTCCGTGCGATAAATTAGGTTAAATTTATCTCCCACTTAAAATAGCGAATATAAATATCTATACAACTATATATAATTTATCTGTTAGAGATTATCGTTTCGAAGGTTTGACCTTCATTAGCAGTTTTTTTTTTAATTAGAAATATTTTATTTGTTATTTCTTATGGGTTCAAATAATCAATTGAACCCATGAGAAATAACAGATAAAATATTATTTTTTGTGATTTTTCGGGTAAACTCCTTCGTATACAAATGATAAAACAAATTAATTAATATTCAAAACATTTTTATTAAAGTTATATACTTGGAAGACTTGATTCTTAATATGTTTCTATTTTTGAATAAAATTGCCAGATTTAAAATAGAAATATAATTTGACACGAAAATAATTTCAGTTCATAACTATGATTTGTCATGAATAATCCATTAATATGTAGATAGCTGTATAATTTTCTGTATAGATTTTTCAAAAAGTTTTTTCCCCTTTTTTCTATGCATTTTTTTTCAATTAATAATGATGACATCTTTTGTAATTTAAAAAAATATCTGACGAGCCAAATTTTGGCGAAATTAGCCATTTAACCATTTAAACTTGAATAAAAATATTTTGAATATTAATTAAATTAATAAGTTGTTTTAGGGAAATAAAGACAATAGCTTATGCAAGTATTTTTTATTTTATGACAACGTTTCGTCAACTTTGTTGACTTCCTCAGGGCTCAAACAATAGGAAGTTTTTTCAATCTGTGCCTATATGTGTTTGCTAAGAATGAATATTTATGTATATAATGACAAATATGCAGAGGAATTAATTTGTTTGAGCCCTGAGGAAGTAAACAAAGTTGACGAAACGTTGGCATAAAATAAAAAATATTTGCATAAGTTATTCTCCTTATTTACCTACAACAACTTATTAATTTAATCGATGGACATAAATAATCAAAATAATTAATTAAATTGTTTTATCATTTGTATATGAAGGATGAGTTTACCCGAAAAATAGCAAAAAATAATATTTTTTCACTTCTAAAAATTAAATTTCTTAAATAAAATATTATAAAAACTGATGATGAAGGTCAAAACTTCGAAATTATACTACCTATCTATCAAATAAATTATATATAGGTACATAAATGTTTATATTTGTTATATTTATATATAATTATGATGTATATGTTTATTTGCATCAAGCAGAGGACAACCACAATGATTTCTCTTTGAGTTAACAGCTCTGCTACTCTCGACAAAAAAATATTTTCAATTATATATACAACTAGCTGCAAAGCACGCCCCCTGGACCCCCAACCCACGAACCCCACTCCCCACCACACCCACCCCCCGAACCCCACCCAGCACCTCCCGCCCCCCGCACCCGTGCACAACCACTGCCCCACCCCACCACCACGCACCCCAGCCCCCGCACCACCCTACTACGCCTCTGGACCCTCACCTGATCCCCCCTCATTATGCCTCTGGACCTTCACCTCCAAGTACTTCTAAAGATTTCCAAGTACTTCCAAATATTCCCAAGAACTTTCAAATATTTCCAAGTACTTCCAAATGTATCCAAGTACTTCCAAATATTTCCAAGTACTTCCAAAGAGGTGTACACCTACTTCCAATCGCGGACCACCCCTCGTCAAAAACCAATGATGTTATCAAAACGAGATTTTATATTATAATTAGATATTTTATATTGAGATAAAGGGATGATTATATTTTAGTTGAAATTGGACCAAAAATAAGGGAGAAAAGGTTTTCTATACGATTTAGACCAAATTTGGCACAGTTACTTAAAATGCCATAAATGATTATAAGATTAACCTTTTATTTAATTTTAATATTCGGGGGGACGGAGATGTATGGTAAAATCATGAGATGACCACTTCACATATATTGTGTTTATATTCCAGGCACTAAGTTGATTTGTCACTTTTATTCCAGGCTTTTTGTCTAGTTTGTTCAATATCAAGCATAATAATTAGTCCATCACAAAATAATGTCGTTTCGTCATGCCTCGTCCTCTCTTCTGTTAGTTCTGCCATGTTAAATTATAAATCTTCAATACTCTGAAGCTTCTTAGCCATTATGTTCATGATCTCTAAGTTAAGAAGAAGCTGATTCATTAAAAATTATTTTCATCCTCAAACAAAAAATGACTAAATAATTAGATTAGATATACTACATTGGTATAACTCGCTTCCCCTGACCGTCTTCCCAGCAACATATAACCTTCAGTCTTACAAGACCAGCATCCAGAGATACCTTCGACTCCGACCCAATCCTTAAATCTCTTCTTATTTTCACGATGCAAGGGTCCACCACGGACTACAGAGGTTGTACCTTTTTGGTGCAACTTCTTATTGTATCAATATCATTAAAAAATATATATGAAATATATATAGAAAATCTCTAGAATTAAATATTAGTTGTACTTTTGAACGTAACCCTAAAAAGTAAATGATCGAATATGGGAAGCTTGGGAACGATTGGTATGTATGGGAAGCTTTTGAACGATTAAGGTAGTTCTTTCGCGACAATCCACACAAAAAGTTTTAGCCTCCTAACCATATACATATGAACGGTGCTAAAATTTTAGGTTATGTTTTTTTAATGTGACTGTACTTCTCACACTACTATATCCTCTTTATGAATGGATCGTTTCCAAACCATTGATCTTATATCACCTCCACTAAAAATAATCGCCCAAATATGAGGGGGGTTTTTTATCAAAACTACAAGATAAATAATATCAATTTTTTTAAGTTACTCCGAATATATTATTCTAACAAATATTATTGTAGTTTTTCATCAAGATGGTCGAAGTCCATCAATGAAAAAAAAAAAAAATAATGATCATTTTCCCACCCTTTCACAATCTACCAAATGTAAAAAAATTCATTTTTAATTGCAATTATTTCATGTTTGTTGTGGTAATTCGTCATCAAATTTTAACAAGTGTTTATTATGCTTTTAATGACTTATATTCCAAGTTTCAAAGACTTCTTGAATTTTTGCATTTGTGAAAGAACTAATTTAAAGATAATGATTTGAAATTTCCAAAAATTATTTTATTAATAATTCCTTCCTTTGTGCCAATTTTCAGCCAATTCAATCTTTTCCCTGGAAAAATATTTAAAAGATCCCCAATTTACACAATAAATGTTCTTGAAAAATTTAAATGTTATATAATATTTAATTTTCCCTAACATTCGCTTTTACATTCTATTGAATGTTTAACAGCCGTCAAGACAAATATATTAGAATGTTTTTACGAATAAGAAAGATGATGATGTCATCATCAATTTGAATATCTGTTATTGAATAAAAAAAAGCAAATGAATATTGAATAAAATGAGCAGAGATTATTCGAATGATTGACAGTTGATTCAATGGCTGGCTTCGTTTCGGTCCTTTTCATCGGGAATAATATTAATTAAACCAATCAATACAATTCCTCTTCTAATTGAACAAAATGGCTTTCCTCTCGTTGTCGACATCAATAAATGGGGAATATTTTTCATAATGACGAATTCGAATTGCGTTTCTATAGAGAGTTCTAAGAATAAATAAATACTTATGCTAGAAAAATTATACTCTCACAGTGGCGGAACTAATCTGCCTCCACTTGTCGAAACCTTGGGTGCACCCTTCCTTTTGAAAGATTAAACTTGTATTTAAATGAGTATTTTATGTGAAAAAATATAATTTTGTTAAGATATTTCGATAAAATGTCATTATTCACTGAAAGTCAAGTAAGAGTATTTTACAAAGCCCCCCCCCCCCCTTCCCCCCACACACACTTATGAGTAAATTTTGAATTAGGATATAAAAATAAGATTTAATTTCCACGAAAATTATACTTTTATTTAAAGGAATATTTTAACTATAATATAGAGATGAGTAAATATAATAAATTTCTTAAAATATTTTGAAGAAAAAATCTCTTTTTGAATTCTTCTCTAAGAAACATTGTTGGTGTTCTTTTTTTTTTTACTAGAATATAAAATTTCATTACCAGGATAATTATACTTTAATTTAAACATGTTTTTTATTTATATTTAGTTTTAAATATTTAATTTAGTTAAAATATGTCTCAAAAAATAAAATTGCATTCCTTAACGTTGTTTACGCCACTATAGTCATTGAATTTCTCATTGGATTCATTTCAGAAAGCTTGACTTGAAAAAATTTTACCGTTAAATATACTTTACCATACAGGGTATGGTCAAGTATTGTAATCGTGCATGAAAAAAAGTGGGGCGTAGGGTCAAATCAAAAAAATCTTAGCCCTTGTACCAAAATCAACCAAATTTTGTATACATAATCAGCGTGCCCCAGAAGTCTAAAAATGCAAAAACTAACCATCCCTACATGATTAAAAACAATTTTATTAAATATAAGAAAGGGACCAGGGTTGTATGGTAAAGTCATGTGGATGGCCATATAAGTTTTTTTTTTTATAATAAATTATTTCAAGATAAATCGAAATAGGTACTTATTTATTCCATTGAGAAATCAAAACTCCATTATTACGAGGAATTACTTATGTATTTCTCATTAAATTATTTCGTTACTTTCAAAATGTGTCAATTCTTCTAAAAAAGTTAGTTGATCTCTAATAACTCGGTTTTTTGTCAAGCGAATTTTAAAATTAATGTATTGTTTTATTCATAAAAAAAAAGGCTTAACATTTAATCAAATAAAATCATATTAAATTGAGCTAATAATAATTACTTACTGAGATATTAAGTTTACAAATTTCAAAATGTCGTTAATGATGTCAATTTTCAAATCCGTTATATCTGTTCTTCGTAGGATTATTTTAAGTAAAAAAGTCCAAATCTAAATGGTTTGGAATTGAAACGATTGTTTAATTAAAACACATTCTAATTATATCATAATGTTCTTGAGAGTTTTCGAAACCTTGTAGTGGCTAATCAGCTGGTCGGCTGGGCCTCCTAGGAGAAATCCTAACTACGCCAAAGGAGAGGCATATTTACTTGATTTTACATGAAATTATTAATTATATATATATTGAAGAGATGTCCACACTATCGTTATTTTCGCCCATTTCTGGTAGTGAAAACGATCTACGTGGGAGTAAAATTTTATTCATCCACGGTTCCAGGTGGGGCTAGAGGGCAAATGAAACGAGGAAAGAGGAGAGAAGATGGCAAAAGAATGAATTGTTTGTGTGAGAAAGTAGCAAAAAAAGGTCCTGTAAGTCTGCATGGCAGATTGGTGGTTTTGTTTGTGCTAGGATCGTTGTCGCCACGAAGCCCTCTTGAGTGGTTTGCATCACTACACCTGGCTCTACGCTTACACCTTTCAAATCAATTGCGTGAGATTCCAAATTATTGTGGACGCTCTAACCCAAAAACTAATGTGAATATCAAAACGAAATTTCAAATGTAGTTTTGGTGCATTGAGATTGAGAGCTAATTAGATTTTGGTTGAAATCGGACCCAAAATTAAAGAGGGGTTTAAAATTAAATCTATAAGATTTTCAAACTGGGGGGGTCAGATAGGCTAGGCTGTAGCGTGACAGCCAGCTAACCAGGAGACCCGGGTTCAAATCCGACTCGAGGCATCCAGCTAAAATCTGACCCCCGGGGGTAGAGACAAATTTAAAAAAAAAAAAAGATTTTCAAACTAAAAAAACAAGAAAAAGGAAATATATTATAAAATGATCTTATAATAACGAAAAGATTTTTATATTTTTTGGAAACAAAATTAGGGGAGGGGGGGGTCAAAAAATAAAATCTAGGCCCTTGGACCAAACCGAACCAAATATTGAATAGTTTTGGTTAGTTTTTGCACTTTTAGTCTTCTGGGGGCTCACTGATTATGTATATAAAATTTGGTTGAGTTTGGTACAAGAATTGTATATTTTGACCCTCCTCCACCCTCTAAATGATTTTATTAAATATTAAATATAAGAGTGGGGCAGCATTTGGTAACTTTAGAATCACGGTTTCCGTGGCGCCGCGATTTGACGACAGATTCTTATAGAACTCGTTAAAATAAGACGAAAATCAAGAATGGTGTAGGTTCTTGGTGAAACATATTTAAATAAAGTAAAGAAAATTTTTTAAAAATTTTAATTTTTTTTTTAACTTTCTTGACTTTATATATATTTTTACATGTTCTATTTTTTAGTTGTCAATATAATAGACTTCATTTCGTGTTCTAGGGCGGGGCCCCTGCCCTCCCCCCCTGCCCATGATCTTAACTTTTTTTTGCAAAATATGCATATTTGGGCGTTTATGCAATTTAATTCTCTAAATATACCTCATAGTATGAACAATAACGTATTAGTACCTGGAGGCACCGAGCGATGCTCGGTAACCCCTGACCCCCACACCACCATCCCGAAACCACACACCTCGCCCCCAACACTCCACCTCCACTCCACCCCAACCGCCCCTCCCACTCCGGACCCCCACAACTGCACCCCACCTCCTGCACGCCCCAGATCCATCCCCACCCCGACCCAGTTTTTGCATTTCTATCTTCCTAATGGTCCACATATTATGTGTATATTTGTTTACTCGTACACCAATTTGCCCACATTCGTTCATATTGATAAACATTATAAAAAATACATAAGAAAATAAGAAAAAAACAAATCGTATAGGATCTGAAATAAAAACATAAAATTAAAAAAAATGTGTGCGACAGAAGTGATAACTTTCACCAACCAAGTATTTTTTTAGGAAGACAATTGCAAGGATAATTGCCCGGAGAAAAGAGAATTGAATATTTAATTTTAATTAGAAGAGTGGGGGGGGGGCAAAGGAATAATGATTAATATATTTAATTTTTTTGGATTTAAAATTAATTGTTGTCTTTCTTTCAGCTTCATTCAATTATACATATTTCAAATTTGCCGCGCCGCAATATATCAAATAAATTATATTTATTAAATACATAGCTATATATAATATATTCAATTATTTCTACACTTATAATAAAGTCAAATATTCATTTTAGTAAAAGTAAAAAGCAAGGATTTTTAAAATAGTTCATTGGTCCAATGCTAGAACGTCGGCCTCATATGCAAGAGGTCCCAGGTTCTAATACGACTTCCGCCGAATCAATTTTTTTATTGAGATTTTCATCTATCAATAATTTCTTTGATTAAGAAAAAATCAATTAAGATGAATTTTGATGAGGTCCAGACCTAGCCAGATCGTTTTTTCATCCTCAAAACTTGTTAATAGATTTTGTTTCATCAAAATCGGTAGGGCCGTTTTCAAAATAGAACCAAGATACAAATATATAAATAAATAAATATATATATATATAAATAAATAAATATATAAATAAATATACAATTTTTGTTCGTTTAATAAGAGTAGATATGCAGAAAAACTTCGAAACACCCGAAATATGCAAAAATAAGCACTATTAACTTTTGATATTGTCATTAGAGACGCTCAAACATGTATAAAAATGTTTTTGCATGACTTTAAAATAGTCAAAAAAAAATATGCTGTTGCAAACGAATCCTGGCTCTACTTATAAACTATGTTTAAAAGTAAGGCATTAAAAAAATATTTTACGGTGTTGATCATTAACTATAAAGAATATTATTAGTAAATAAAAAAAGATGTGCAAGTCGCCTATCAGATTACTAAAGTTTTATTGTGATATTAGGAAAAACAAACTGTCGACGAGTGTATCGATTCGCGGTGTAAATTTCTTCCACTGTCTTGTATTGTTAAAGACCTTCAAAACCCAATTCTTGTTAACTAGATAGATATTACCAGTGTCAGATTCAGAAAAACGAGTTTGGTCTATAATTTCAATTCCGCTGTTAGAGAGAGTACAATGCCTTTTGAAGTTGCTTCCCACTTGACTTCGCTCTCCTTCTCTTTTCACTTCAACCTCCGTTAGAAGTAGCGGACACAACCTTCGGGGTTACGCTATTGACAAACACGCGTCAGACCGCTTCACACTTTAAAATAATAGAAACCAGCACCCCTCTCTTTCTCTATCTCTATATCTACCCTTGTGAAGTGTTCTAAACTAAATCCAAGTGCTTAGCCACTAGGCTAGGCAACTCTTCAATGTCAGATTGATCTGTAATAGTAGTAGCATTTTTCATACCAAAGATTTTTGTTTGTATGAAGTTCATATTAAGCAACGCCATGATTTAAACCCAATTTTCTTTAGACTAATGTAATGTTATTTCCTTCAATAGAACCAGAAACGATATACCTTATGCATACTTGATAGATGGTGTTGCGATTAATAAATGTACTATTGTCAAGAATCTGGGCGTTTATTTCGACCTTTCGGTGTAATATTGATAGCATTGCTAACAGAGCTAATAGATACTGTTTTTTATATTAAGGCATTCTAAGGATTTTAATATAACAACCACTACCTTACTTTATACCTCACTAGTCAGCTCAATATTAGAATATGCTACAGTCATCTGGTCACCTTACTACAATAGATACATAGGACATCTCGAAAAAATTTAAAATAAATTTCTAAAACTGTTAGGCTGTAGATTGGGTTATTCATGTGGTGATGATACAATATGATCTTTCTATTCAATTAAACTTATCTTCTTTGGAAATAAGACGCTCAAAATTTGATCTAATATTTCTTTACGAGCTTTTCGTGCGTGCGTTCGGCACGCCCTCGAAGCTCGGCCCTCCGAACTGGTGCCCTGGCGGGCTGCGTCTCGGTCCAAAAATTTTATTCCTCTTAAAAAACCACACTCCAAATGTATACCTGTAAACTCCAGAAAAAACATAGTCTCTTAAAAGTTTCGTCTCATTTTCGTCCTGACACAGCTACAGAAATGAGGCTCTAGATATGAATCTGGAAATCTGGAAGTATATTTTTTTTTATTATAATCTACAGCATTGTGATATTTTTTGTGTGGAAATAGATTTATTTAAATAAGTGGTATCGTGTGAGGAGGAGAATTATATTATATCATTTTTTAAAATTTGGGATCGATAATCGATATAAGGCTCCAAATATTTAAAAGAGATCAGGTGTTGTTTGTATGAGAGGCTGCTCCAGTATTACAATGAGAAACTCATATGGGCATGAGTGTCTTAAGTCGTTTAATTTTGTAAAAATCAAAAAATAAGAATAACAAAATTTAGATTTTTAAAAAATTATAAAAAAGTGGCAAATTATTAAAAAAGAAACAAATAATATATAAATCAAATAAGATGTGATTGATTTCTTTTTTCTGTGCGCAAAGAAAAGCGAATTGAATATTTAATTTTTCAGTGGTGAGGGGGGGGGGGGGGTAATAATCTATATAATAAAAATGAATTTCTTTTTCTTTGTAAGCGCAGATCTCTCAAATGCCTGGGCCGATTTGGCTAATTTTTTTTTTTAAATGTTCGTAATAGTCCATTTCAGGTTAATATGTAAAAAAAAATCCGAAAAGTTGCCCGGAAAATTGGAAAATTCACGGAAAACTGAAACCAAATCTGAATTGCCAACATAGCTTGCCAAACAATAAAAGAACTAAACTAGCAAACTAAACATTGGTTGGCGGCACTGTTTGTCATATTTTTGAATGTCATTCATTCTTAATAACATAGATAATAGAGTTCTAACCACATTATCGTTGAAGAGGAATTTAATAATGCAACACAGATTTAAAAAACTATCTATTTTTTTAAAGTACATTTAAAAACAAAAATTAAAAAAATAAACTCCAACGGATCGTTGCTAAACTTTATCCAATGTACTTTCTTATTCTTAAATAAAGTACTTTAAAATATAATTTTACAAAAAACTATATATGACCTTTTTTGTGGACCACAAGGTACTTAATTACAATGACTTTTAAAACCCACAAATATTAATTTGACAATTTAATTGATGAACTCAAAAATTGCTATTTAATTAAATAAACTGCAACGGATCGTTGCTAAACTTTATCCAAATTCATTTGAAATATTAATATGTTAATTCCTTTATTATTAATCAGATATCACTTGCAATTTGCAGTTCATGTTGACCATGCGCGGATCCAGAGGGGCGACCGCCCCCCCCCCCCAAAGCATTGGAGATCAACATTTTTTATATGTTTATTTAATTTTTTTTATATAACATTAAATTTCAAAATTGAAGAAAAATAAAGTTCTATGTGGGGGGGGGGGGCGGCGTTTCTGACCCCCCCCCACCCCACCCCCGCTTGGACGACCGCGACATACTTCCGAGATCAAAAGTAGATCTTATATACCGGCAACCGCCCCCCCCCCCAAATCAGAGGTCTGGATCCGCGCCTGATGTTGACTTTATTTCAAAAATAATGATCGATTCTCATTTAACAGTCGAAGAATAACCATTCTACATTCGATTTTTGACTTTTCGGTTTTTATTGGTAGCCATTGGGGAAGACATAAAGAAATCGACTTAAAATCAAAAATTTCAATCGATTCTTATCTAATACTAGAGGAATAACAATTCTACATTAGATTTTTGACCCTTCGATTATTATTAGTAACCATTGCTGAAGACATGGAAGAATCGACTTAAAATCAAAAATAGCAATAGATTCTTATCTAATACTAGAGGAATACCTAACCTTATTGCATTCCATTTTTGATGTTTTGACTATTGATGGCAAGCTCTACTGAAAACGTGGAAGAATCGACTTAAAATCAATAAGACTAAATTCTTTTATGATAAACAACTCAAGCTTGAGAATAAGAGAATTTTTTATAAATAGAGATTTTTAATACATTTTAAATATTTGTTTCATCTTATTTGTTATGAGTGTATATTATAGTTAAATAGAATCTCAAATTATATCTATTTAAGACTTTATAATAAAACAATTATATTTATTCTCTGTTACTAATAAAACATCAATAAAGCAGCCACATGGGGGTCCAGGGGGCAAAGCCCCCTGGCTAGTAAAAGGCCCGCCTTCGGCGGGCCTTGACGCTAGTTATCAATATATTTAATGTTTCTTAATTTAAAATCAATTGGAGTCTTTCATTTCGAAATTTGAGTCCAAATTACGATTATATTTCAAATTTGCCGCAAATATACCGATGGCGCTCTCTCTCGGCAGCATTACGTCAGCGTTGCGGCAAATTAATCTAGACTAATATATATAGTATATATATAAGATTATAAACAATATGACTAGTTGTAACAAACTATTAGAATTTTTTTTTTTTTTAATGCAATCGAATGCATGAAGGGGTGTACCAGTAGAGATGCAGCCCCTATGGATCTCGAAAGACCCTTGCATTACCGAAGAGAAGGGAAAGTTGATTAAGTGAGAGGGTGTAGACGTAGGTGTCTATGCACTCCGGTTTGAAGATTATAGGTGCTGGGAAAGATAGAGGCTGGGAGAGAGTTCCAGTTCATTGAAGTCATGGGGATATATGTATTTGCGAATGAAGTGGTCCGGCACTTTTCTAATTTGACCGCGAGAGAGTGTTGGGAGTCGGCAAAACTCGTGCTACGTGCAAAGCATGCTTTGGGGGGAATTATTGATTTTATCTCATCAGAGCACCTGCCGTGATAGTATCTATAGAAAAGGGAAAGGGCAGAGACATTTCTTCGATGAAAATGAATGAAAATTGATCAATTTCCTTCTACTTAGCAAGTCAACCCGCTTCTATCCATTATTTTACACCCCAACCTCTATTACAAATTATATGTATAACTCACCAATTAACAGACTTCATCGACTTGGAACCAAAGTTAGTTGCCAGGTTAACTTCTTCAGTGATTGTCTGAGAACTTTTAGATCCAAGCTCTCCAGTATACTATAGTGTGGATACTTTAGTATAAATCAAATCTTAATTAATTGGTTTTAATTGTTTTCCTCAAAGTTGATTTAAATGATTTAAATTTATATTTATGTTCTGAATCTATAATTTAAATTTATATAATTTGTATTAAGTTTATTTAGGTTTATATTTATATTGAATTTATATATTTATAATTTGTATATATGTGTAATTATATATATGTATCTGAGTTTGTATATATACTTATATTTATTTTAAATACATATGGGCTATTTTGCACTATAAATTGTAAATAATTATACATGCTGCATATAATTATATTTGTTCTTAGGTTTTCTCTTTAAGAAATCCCTTGTTCATTTATATAATTCTATTGAAATGTGTCTAATAATCTATAAGTTTTTTCCTATTCATTTATCAGTGGACTTTGTTTTCTAATTTTAATATGTTTATGTTATCATCTATCTTTTCCTATTGTCTTTGTCATTTTTACTTTATCTTTATGTTATTTTTTCTTCACTTTACTGTTTATATAAATCTGTACTTATGATTTTGTAAAAAAGGCTGTGACTGCCCGTTAAAAGCGGGTTCACCCCCAAAATCCCGACATTCGAAAATTCAGCATTTATTTTAACCCTAGAACTTTTCAAATAATTTTTCTAATTTTTTATTGTTAGGATAAATAAACTGAATTTGCTTCTTTCCAGTAATTTATTTTGTTTTTCAAATGGTAATTCCAAATATTTCGAGAGCGTTCTCAGCATCTCTTCCTCAGTGGAAACCACTCCCCCACCAATGTGCCGACCACTGAGGAAGAGATCCTGAGAACGCTCTCGAAATATTTGGAATAACCATTTGAAAAACAAAATAAATTACTGGAAAGAAGCAAATTCAGTTTATTTATCCTAACAATAAAAAATTAATATATCCACTACACACCAAGCCAGCAAAATTCTTATAAATTTTTCTAATCTCAACTAACTTTTTTTAGAACTGAACCTGTTAGTTGTTACTTTTCAAATAATTTTCCTAATCTCAGCGTTCTAAATTATTCTAATAATGCTTCGAAATCAATCATTATCATTTTCTAAGAAACACTACAGGAGCTCCTCTTATTTGTAAATTATTTGTTTAATATGTACTGAATAGCTTGAGAAACTTCATACAAATAAACCACCCTTTGTCAATTTCGCAAACTAAAACAGTAAAATTTTTCTGAAAAATCATTTGTCAGTTAAATTTGGAAAACGATATACCCATAACCACATACTACAGAATAAAAATGATACAGAAAGTAACAGACATAAGAAAAAAAATTATTTTAATATTTGATTGGTGAAAACTTATTTATTGTAAATAAATAATAACATAAATAAATAAAAAATAAAAATAATAATCCATAAAAACATAATATAAATATAAGAATTTTATAGCCTTTTGGCAATCTCTTAGGGAGGAAAAATTTGTATTTTTACAAATTTAATAAAATTTAATTTATTTATTTGTTATTTTGATATTTCAATTATGTACTCTTTGTATTTATCAGATTAATCATCTTAAATATATTTTTTTAAATAAGTTTTAAAAATATTGATAAAATGTATTTTATCTATTTATTATTTTGATATTTGATATGTACCTTTTGTCTTAATTAGGTTAATATAGTCAAATACATACAGATAGTATATATATTTTTGTAGGTATCAAAAAGTTAATAAAATATAAAAATTAAGACTAAATTTCAAATGTCGGGATTTGGACTGTCGGTATTTTGATTTTTCGGGATTTTGGGCGCCACCCCTTAAAAGATTATAATTTTTGTCTTTTTTTTTACTTAAGGTAGTTCTTTCACAAATGCAAAAATTTACGAAGTCTTTGAAACTTCGAATATAAGTCATTAAAAGCATATTACATATACTGTTAGAATTTGAAGAGGATTTACCACACCAAACATGAAATAATTGCAATTAAAAATGACATTTTTTTACATAGGGTAGATAGGGAAAGGGTGAGGATATGATCATTATTTTATTTCATTATTATTTTTTTCATTGAAGGACTTTCACCATCTTGATGAAAACTAATATTTGTTAGAATAATATATTCGGAGTAACTTAAAAAAAAAAAATTGAAATTATTTACCTCTTAGTTTTGATATAAAACAAAAAAACAAACATTTTTGGGCGATTATTTTTAGTGGAGGGGATATAAGCACAATGGCTTGGAAACGATTCGGCAAGTATGTGTGTATCCCTATAGAGATTTCGTATTGTGAGTGGACAATCACGTTGAAAAAACATAACTTAAAATTTTAGTTCCGTTCATATTTATAGAGTGGTTACGAGGCTAAAACTTTTTGTGTGGATTGTCGCGAAAGAATCTCCTTAAAAGGGGTTTTCTTTAAGTTTTAACCGCAATAACGGGTGAAGCCAGAATAAGCTTTAAATAAGGGAAATTATCCTTAAATGCTACTGGAAGTTTGAATTCGCAAGACAGTATAACAGATTCATTTACGCAAATTAACATCACTAAAATTAAATTAAAGAGCTCAATTAGCCGCGACACTTGCTACTGGACCCGTGAGAATCTATTTATAATCAACTACTTAATTTAGATATAACCTTAGAATTTCAAACAATTTTTCTTGGGAACTGCCTCCTCTGCACATTCTTCCAATTACCTTTCGCAAATTGCATTCTTCCATTCGGACCACTTTAGTGAGTAACTAACACTTCTAATGCCAGCGCTTCAAAATGAGCAGGTCACTATTTTTGAAATCTCACACCCGCTTGCCCCACAGATCTTCTTTGAATTCTAGCGATAAATTTTTATCGATTTTTCTTGCTTTATAGGGATCGTAGATTTCAGAGGTTTTCTGGAATGTTTCTTGTTGACATTCTAAGCAGTTTAATCTGGTTCAAATTTATCTCTAATTCGAGTAGGTGATATGTTTGAAACTCTCTCCTAAACTGTCTTTTCAATTCAGTTGCGTTTTCAAACTACCAGTTGCATTATAATAGAATAAATTGATTTTTTCAAAGCCTAGTCTGGCTTTACCTATTATTTTAAATCGGAAAAACTGAAAAGGATATAAAATTTTACAAGTCGTAAATTGTTAAACTGTACCTATATAGGTATGAGGCATTCTACGCCAAATCGGGCTGTTTTAAAAATTTTAATTTTTGATTTTCTTAATTTTTTGACATTTTTTAGTTCCCATCAAAAAAACTCTTCCTGGTAAATTTTGAAATGTTTTTGATTACCGGTTTAAAAGATATCGAATTTCGGTTTTTCGCTCATACCTTCTTTAAAAATGGTTTTTAATTTTTGTTTTTTAGATACTTATTAGAAAAAAATACAAAAAATTATTTAAACTCTTTTTATAAGCGATTTTTGTGTTTGAAAATTTTTACTTGTTTTTGAAACTGTATGTACCACTACTCTTCGATTTTTTGATAATTTTTTATTTTGAACTTCTATTCATTCTACAAATTTTAAGACCGGGTTGATACCGTCCCTATGATAATTACTACATGTTTTTCGATTTTTGAAAATTTCGAAAAAAAATTATTCGCTATTAACCATTATTAAAACCACTTTTTGGTATTGTGTTTTCTTTTTTTAGTTTATTTGAATTGATTTTTATCATTAACAGTTGTTTGAAATTAATAATTAGTACTTTAGTTTGTTGAAAGAAAATCAAAATCAAAAATCGAAAAAAATACTAATTATCATAGGACCACTATCATCCCAGGTCTTAAAATTTGTAGAATGAATAGAAGTTTAAAATAAAAAATTATCAAAACAATCGAAGACTACTTACAGTTTCAAAAACAAGATTGAAATTTTCAAACTCAAAAATCGCTTATAAAAACACTTTAAATAATTTATTGTATTTTTTTCTAAAAAGTATGTAAAAAAACATAAATTTCAAAAAAAAAATTTGAATTTTTACCATTTTTTTAGTTATGAGCGAAAAACCGGTGATCAAAAAAAATTTCAAAATTTACCAGGAAGAGTTTTTTTGATGGGAACTAAAAAATGTCAAAAAATGAAGGAAATCAAAAATTTAAATTTTTAAAACCGTCCGATTAGGCGTGAAACGCCCCATATATTATTTTGACAATCTCTATTTGTGTGTCAAGTAGTTCAAATAAATTAAGAAATGTGTTTAATGAGAACAAAAGGACTATTTCAGAAGAAAAGTCTTAAACTGCAAATTATTTCATAGAAACCAAATCGCCTATGGATACTAATAACAGATCAAAAAGTTTATGAACAATATCCACCATTACATCACTCTAATCGCCGGTGACACAAAGGAACTTATCGAAACAGGATCATAATGTTAGATACGGATTGAAATAGTCGAACAAGAACATCCGATGAAATCATTGATCGTATGCGAGAATCATCAATCATTCGGCTGTCGATCATCATCTTTCAGCAGGATGATGCACCTCAACACATTGAGTGTTTCTTTGTATCTGACACTACAGATCGATTTTCTAACGCCTAAATGAATTGCAAATACGATCAATGATTGCATCTGATACTTACCCTAGGTAACTTCTTTTTCTAACCTGCTGTTTATAGGTACATTTTTACTTTACCATACAGGGTATGGTCAAGTATTGTAATCGTGCATGAAAAAAGTCTTTTTTTTTGCTTCTTTTTTCGAAATATCTCAAAAACGGCTTAAACTATTTTGGTTAAAAAAATTGGGCGAAACCATGGCATTTCGATCTACAAAAAAGCCCTTATAAGTGAACATAAAAAAAATTATATTTTTCGAGATAATAATTGTTTTGTCAAAATGTCTGTTAGTCTGTCTGTGCGTTACAAAATTTTTGTGTAGGGTCAAAAAATGAAAATCTTGGCCATTTACTAAACTCAACCAAATTTTGTATACATATATACATACATGTATACATACAATCAGTGGGACCCCAGAAGTCTAAAAATGCAAAAACTAGCCTCCCAAAATGGGGGTAGGGGGGGGGGTGGAGGATCAAAAAATGAAAATCTAAGCTCTTCTACCAAACTCAACCAAATTTTGTATACATAATCAGTGGGCCCCCAGGAGTCTAAAAATGCAAAAACTACCCCCCTACATGATTATAAATAATTATATTAAATATTAAATATAAGTGAGGGGCCAGGTTGTATGGTAAAGTCAAGTGGATGGCCACATCAGAATACGTCAGCTTTTTTATTGAAACACTCTAGATCAGTGTTTTTCAACCTGTGTGCCGCGGCACACAAGTTTGCCCTGACCGATTGTCAAATGTACCGCAAGGGTTTTTGACAAATAATTAAAATTGCATGGATTTTGTAACTTTGAAATATTATTTGTAATTACTTCAACAGTTACTAAAAAAAATAATTTTAAATTAATTTATAAGAAGCCCCTAAAATCTTAGTAAATTGGATATTGGATTGTATCTAAGTTTCTGAGATTTGGCTCGTGATCCCGGTTTCTTTCCTTCTACTCTGTTCTTTTCACGATGGAGAGTCCAGCCCATACAGGCCTTTAGGGGATGGACCTTCTGGTGTATCTCCTCTCACATCAATATCATTAAAAAAAAAATAATAAGATCTTAGGAAATAGTATAAATAAATTAAATTCAGAGTTTTATTTTTAAGACGGACGTTTCGTCACTATATTTGCGACTTCTTCAACTGAATTGTCTCATATTATTATAAGAAACATTCATATTTTTTAATTTATCTTATTCTTAAAAACATTAATTTTTCATCAGAGTTAAAATTAAGAACCACAGAAAGCACAATTGTGTTGAAGTCGTTGAAGAAGTCGCAAATATAGTGACGAAACGTCAGTCTTATTCAATATAAAACTCTGAATTCAATTTATATATTCAATTTCCTAAGATATTATAAATTAATTAAATTATGGATACCATTCACCAAACATTAATTATTTTAGTTTGTGTGCCGCAAATAATTGCCACAGATATTTTTAGTGTGCCGTCAACCAAAAAAGGTTGAGAAACACTGCTTTAGATATTTGGATCTTTAGAAACAAATTAAAAGCATTTTAGTCTGAATTTGGTTTCCCTATTAATAATTTTAATTAAGCTAATGTAAAATCGTCCAAGGGAGATATTATAAGCTTGAAATAATCCTATAAACATGACAAATTTCTATGTAGGTATATTAATCGCGTGGAAATTTTTCAAACTTCTAACGTGACTGATATGTTCCATTCGAATTAACCCAGTTAGTAAAAGAACTTACTCCCTCATTAGAATACCGACACTTATAAACAGGTAGAAATATAATTTTAACTAACAAATTAATATTTATGTTTAGTTATTTAAAGTTGTTTTTAATTTTGTATTTCATAATATCGAAATATATTGTCAAGAATGAATTTATTCTCGACGACTGGAGTAATTAAACCCTTAAGCCCTTGGATGATCCTTTAATTTGAAAGAAAACATACCTGCGATTTGTCTTTTAATTAAATAATAACTGACTAAGTGGGAGAGAGATAGAGAAAATTTCTTCATTATCCACTTTCTTTATCCTCGTAGACAACATCAAAAATGTTGAGTAGGTCCTGAGAGAAAATAAAGAAGAGAATTCGGAAAGAAATATGTGAAGCGTTCTAAGCCAAACTTGATCAAGACTCAAAAGATAATATTGAGAGAAGTGAGGATTAATTAAATTGCTTTGCTCAGTATTAAAGCGGGCTAGCTATTTAATTTTATTATTACCAAATGGAAAGTAGATTAAGTATAAATAGGGGGTCGTAGATAAATTACGTTACACGAATTTCAAGATTTTTAGACCCACCCCCTGTGTCACAAACTGCCACATTTTCATTGAGCCCCCCTGTATTCTGACGTCACACTACCACTATATCAGTGTTTCTCAAACTTTTTCGAATGTGGAACCCTTTTCTGTTTGGAAGTTAAGCGTGGATCCCGATAATCTTGTGATGCGCGTTAAGGGCGTTGTTAAGGGAACATTTTTTTTTACTTTGAAATATAGTTATATGGAGTGAATTAGTTAAGAAAAACCACTTTTATTGTCTTATATTTTTTTTTATTTATACAATCACCCACTATATATATTCTATATTAAACAGTAACTAAATCAAAACTTCCGTAAGTAAAAGAAATAAAAAACATTTTCGAATACATCAACTTTTCATAGGTATTGTCATCAATGCGTCGAATGATACTGTTTTTTGTGTTTACAGAAATACTTTATATCAGGTCTTATTGATGAAAGTTGTAATCTCATATCCGACTCTGTATCCAGCTTATTGCGCTACTTATTTTTTTTTGTTAATAAGTAAATTAAGAATTCAGCAAGCAGTTGTAGCAAATGGTAAAAGAGAATTAAAACAGCTTTCTGGGTCAGCTGTGAATAAAACTACACCAAAATTTTGCCAAAGTCATCATTTTATAGGCTCTCTGCAGTGAAGAATTTGAAGTCCTTTCGATTAAATTTTCATAATTCTGGTCTAAAAACGGAGGCTAGCTTTTCACTAACAACAAAAGGATTTTTCACACAGGAATTATTTTCCAGTTTTTTGAAATTATCATCAGTGAAATATTGTTCGATTGATTTATTTAGACATTCCAAGTGATGAGATATTTTGGTATATGACTACTATTTAGATCTATACCCTCTTCTTCCAAAATATCCTTCATAGCTGGAAACACTAGTGATCTCTGCGATTCACACAAATAATCCAAAACTACACCTTCCCTTTGAACGCTAGAATTTTTTCACCTTCCGTGAATTTTTTGCGGAACCCTTGGCGAGTTTTCATGGAACCCCAGGGTTCCGCGAAACACACTTTGAGAAACACTGCCCTATATAAATTAATAATGGTAGATATTTGACTTTTGTGATATAACATTTTATATAATCCTCGGGCCCCCTGTCACATTTTGTCCCAAATCTGAGATGCCCTCCCCTTACTGTGTGACGTAATTAATGGATGGTCCCTATGTATTATTTGATGTAACTCAAGAGGAAAAACATTAATTTTATTAAGGGAGAATGGTGTGGGTTCTTGGTGAAACATTTTAAATAAAGTAAATAAAATTTTGAAAATTTTTTTAGAAACTTTTTAAAATTTAAAATATAAAATACTAGGTAGGTTTCACATAAATATTTACCTACCTCGTATTTTATATTTAAAATTTTTAAAAATTTCAAAATTTTCTTTACTTTAGGAAAAAATTAAGTAAAAATCAGGAATTTAGCCATTTTGTTTTGAAATGTTTCTTATGACAAGAAGGATATAATAATATATATCTTATTGTATTTTGTCAAATTATTGATTTTTATGGTAAATTACAACGGAAGAAAAATTATAGTTTTACATTTTTGAAATCCTCATCTTAAAGAGATATCGTGTGCGTATTGTGCCCGAAATTCTAAATGTTTTTTTTATGAAATTGATTAGAGAAGGAGTTACATCAAAGAGGTGTATTGCCTAAAGTCCTGGGTTGGCCCCTCTATCGTGAAAATAGGAAGAAAAGGGGATTTTATGGGTTAGGTAAGAGTCAAAGGTATCTGTGGGTGCGGGTCTTAAACAGCTGAAGGATATAAGTCGCAGGGAACGAGTTCCAATCTCTGGAGGTCATAGGGATAAAATGGCGAAAGCGCTGGTTCGATTTTTATTCAATTTAACATTGAAGGGGATCTGAGCGTTCAAAAACCGCGTGTTTCGCCCAAATAGGAGATAATGGATTTCAGCTGGTGTTTGGGTATCTTAAATTTCTTTTAGCAACATTTCCGTCCTAAAGAATTTTTTTATAATAATTATATAGTGTATTTTAAAGATTCCCTTATAAAATCAGAAATATTTATATTTTTTAATTTATTTATTTAGTTATAATAGATATTTTGGCCCTCGTGGTACACGTATATATTACGGAGGAGGGTACATTTATTAGGAGGAAGCTTTAATTAAAAGCGAAACTTCGCGATTGTTAATGCGCTGATTCTACTCTTTTTTATTTATAAGATTCTTTATCTTATTAAAACTCCATCATTTAGTTACTTTAAAATAATCTATTAAAGCTTTTACAGATATTAAGAGAAACCTCTCGTGTAAAAAGATCATCTATTTTCAATATTATCTATAAAACGGGATGTTAAAAACATTCTTAGTAGATAGAAGAATAACTTTTTTAAAATATTGATAAAAACTTTTTTATTAAAAAAAAAATAAAAAAATCATAAATTGACCATAAAAATAGCAAATGTTATTCAGAACTGAATAAAACGACTTGGGCATCTCGTTTGCTGCTTTTTTTTACAGAAAAAATATTCGGATATTCTTAAGTCTATAGTATAATATTTATGACAAGAATGAGAGAGAGGGGGCGAACAATCTATTCAATAAGGTGCTTAGTGTCAATATTTTATGTTAACATCATCACTACGCCAACTGCCCCTGAAAAAGGGCTCTATAAAAAATAAATCCACCCTCCACCCGCATCTTCAACCCTTTCAAGATATTTTCTTATTATAAATGATTTTTCATATAAAATGAAAAAAAAATGAACTTCTAACAAATGAAACGTCGCGTCGTCTGGAAATTTTCATTTCGAAATTGAATTCAACTAATATTGATGAAACTTTGTTAAAGTATAAAAGAAGTGAATTAATTACATATAAAATATTTTCATCCGTCGTGTTTTATTTGAAAATTTGTAAAATTTTCAAAACACTTTCAATAAATACTATAAAACTAATTCATTTAAAGTTATATAAAATTTAAAATTTACGGAGCTTTTTAACGTTAGCAAAAAAAATATTAAAAATAATTCCAGATTTCCTATTTTAATCACTTCAGCTATTTTGTGCTAAATACTTTGATTTTATGAGGTTAAAAAGTGAATTTATTTACATTTACTCGTCTCATGACTTTCATTTATATCTATAAATTGCATTAAAGAAATTAATCGTGAAAGATGAACTAAAAGATGTTTGGGCAAAAGTACTTTAATGAAGTCCTATTGAATATTCTCCCTCTCTGTAGCGAGTATCGTTTTGGTCCGAGTGCAAAAGGCCAATCCTAGAATAATAAAAATTAAAAAAATTAATCTCAAATAGTCTGGAACAGGTTTGAACTTGTATTTGGCGACCTTGGAATACACATTAGCTCTAAAGAAAGAGAGATAATTCTATTCGCGTTATTTTCCTCGATCAGATTCTAATGAAAGAATCGCTCACCCGGACATTAAATAATAAAAAAGTGAAAACTTTTTCAAGACTCTGTACACGTCATCTAGCCCCTGGCGGTGAGCGTCTCGTTTTATGACTAAAATTTATATAGCTGACCCGACCACGCGTTGATCAAAAATTTAAATATATTTAAAAAATAATAATAGTTTTGAAAATAAATTGAAAATGCAAATAATTATAGAATAGGTATTAAAACAGTAAATGAATTATATATTATTTGTTAAAATTTTTCCCTTAACTAAAAATAATATTGACAGTTGAAAGATTTCCAAAAAGCTATTATCGGCCATCTTGTTTGTTTGCTTTTACCCCCCCCTCCAGAGAGGCGCTGACGTTGTTTCCTCGAAAAAACAACATTTTTTACATGCCACAGGTGTGATATCTATAAAAACACTATATATATAAAAAAACAATCGTGTATTTGAATGGATTGTTGTGTGAAAATTTCAAAGAAATCGGTGAAGAACTTTCAGAGATCCTTTAACGTATCACTTAAGCGTAACAGTACATTTTTATTTATATAGATTGATATTTAAGCAGAGCGGATAATCTATATTCACTTCAGCTTCTTCTGGTGATGTTTCAATTCTTTTCATAGTTGAATACTGAGTGACGCGCTCGCAATGCACATTAAAAGTATTTTAAATCACGCTTAAAAATACATTTTTGCTCATTGTGCTTTAAAATGTCTGAAACGCGGAGAAAAATATTGTTCAATTATGATTTGCAATTTTCTCTTTGTATGTCTGAATTCCGATACCCACGATAACCCAAGAACGGAAAGTCAAAAATTTCTTTTGTATCAATACAGATTACTGATTAGATTTTGGAATATCTAGTTCAAAAGGCAGAAAATATTTTTTGAATTATTCTATTGAGATTTTAAGTGGATGTTATATATATTTATAATAGCTATAAATAAGCACTTTATATATAATTTTATTAATAATTACTAGGGCAGCTCTAGTGTACAGAGTCTTGAAAAAGCCGAGGGCCCGGGGGTCAGCTAGTTAATAATAAATCTAATATTAAATTTGAAAAAAATAACAAATGACGAAAAATTCGTTGATGAAGTTATCGATAAATTTTGCAAAAAGGAGCGAAAAATAAAATAAAATTATAAAAAAATGAAAGTCTATTTTTGGACAGCATCCCCTGGTTGGAAAATCACCGCCCGCCTCTGACCTACATGTAGGTATATGTGTGGGCTTTATCGGTTGCCGACAGTTGCTTCAAAGAAACTTGCAATTAGGACCTAACCGAGGTCGAATTGGGGTCTTAAAGAATTAGAAATTACAGAAAAATATTTATTATATTATCTTTTAGCTATATATATTAATATCATACCACTTTTTCAGTTCATCACGATTTCTCTGGAACTACTAATGATAAAATCTTGAACTTCGGCATGATGGTTAATTTTAAAACGTAGAGGCTAGCTAATAAAGATCTTTTGAAAATTTAAATTTTATTTACGTAAAATAAAGAAAAACCTTTTAAGTTCACCGTTTTATTTTATGATATGACGATTTCTCCGAAATTACTGGGGATAGAAACTTGAAATTTTGTAAGCAGCTTACTTTTGAAACAAGAATGCTTGATAAACATTGTTTTTGAAAAATTAAAATTTTAAAGAAGTGAAACGAAGAAACATAATTAAAATAACCTCTTCATCCCATTTCATCGTGATTTCTTTAGAGCTACAGTGGTTATACTCATGAAATTCGGTATGAAGTTTACTTTATAGACTTAGATGCTTGCTGAGGAAGATTTATTAGAAATTCAAATGCTAAAAGGATGAAACAGAAAAAATCAGGATACGTCCTGAATTCATGGCCCTCACAACGGTGGATCCAAGTGCACCTGGGAGTGACATTTTTTTTAAAAGGGTATGATAGAATTTGAAAAATATTTGTTAACTTTAAAAAGTATTGTTTAACAGACGATAAAACCAACCAACTCCAACCATGAAATGGAAGTTAGTTTAAATCTGATTGCAAAATTTGTACCAAACAGACAGGCAGACAAGAAAGCGAGTTAATAAACAAGTGGTTACTTTCATACATTTCAAATTAGGACAAGTAAATAATAATTTGAGTGAAAATAATACCCCTTATATATATTACAATTTCGAAAACTCGCGCGAAAATATTTCAAACGTGGCAACGCCTGTAGGGTATGCAATTGCTATGCTTTTAGGATTGATTTGTAAGCTATCTGAAAGGAGTTGCCGTGAAGCTGCGTTGAATCGATTGCAAAATTTGTACTGGGCAGATAATTTATTGTGATCATCAATAAGTTCATTATCTTATAAAAATTATATGATTATTGGAGCGCCAAGAGATAAGTTATTTACGTTAGTTTGGAAAATGTTAGAAATTATAAAAATGTAGGTACAAAATATTGAATTAGGATTTTCTAACATGAGAAGTTTTAATCTTTTTTCTCCAGGTTGATCCATTACATAAAAATAAATCTTGTTATGTGCCTATTGTACACTAGAAGTGGATTATATAATTTGTTACCTTTGACTAAACTATTATAAGTGATAACGTTAAACCTAATTTCATATAATTATTTCACTGTTAAGAATAATATTTTACCTATAAATCATATAGATATGTAGAAACTCAATCTATATTAACATAAATTAAAATATTTAAATCTATTAAGTTAGAGATGAATCATTTAACAATTTCTCGACATTATATAAGAAGCATTTGAAAAGATGTTTAATGAAAATCTCTAAGAATAAAGTGCAAAGTGCAAGTACATATAAAAAGGAATATACTCATGAGAGAATATGTATTAAACGTGATAATAACAAAAAAAATTTAAATTGGCCGATAATTAAATTAGGTCTTGCATCATGATTAAGGACATTTTGAAGATTATTTTTTATAGAGAATGCAAAAAATAATATTTATTTAAGAAATCTTAAAAAAAATACTTTAATCACTCTCTCTCCCAAAACAAAACGTATGAATAAAATTTAATTTTTCAAATTAGTATACTTAATTTGAAAATTATTTTATAGATGGAACAGAAAATATTATCCATTTCGTTAAAAAATCTGAAAAAAAAAATACTTTTGAACCGTCTCAGACAAGAGAAAAAATACCAAAGCGTGCTCGCTTATCAAAAGTTTTGAAATTTTAATAATTTAATTTAATTTAATTTTCCCATAAATAATACTTATTTCGAAAAGTATACTTTAGAGAGGGTTTAAAATAAAATATTTCGTTTAGAAATCTGGAAAACAAATTTCCACTCTGTTAATCAAACTAAAAAGATTTGTTTTTTAATTTTTTGAGATTTTGTAAATATAGCCGATTTCATACGAAATTCCTTAGCCTGACAATTAGTAATGAGAACTTCAACTCAATCATTATCCCGGGTCGCGATTTTGTTCTTGGATTAGATTTCCGAGGGGTTAAAATAAAAGTCCTTGGCAGAAATCATCTTTGAAAATTTTTTCCCATTCGATACTCACAAATAAAGACAAAGACAAGAAGAAAAAACAATTCATTCGATTAAATAGGTCTTACATTACATTAATTACACAATCTTACACATACATAAGTACTATTTTTTTTTTAATTTTAATTCCAGTTAAAAATCTTAGGAGTAATGCATTTTATCCACTAGCTATATATAGATAGATGAATATATATATAAGTGGAAGTATGAAACAGCCTTTATCAATTATTTTATGAAATTTATTCTCGCAAGAAACAGGAAAAGTTTTTTTTTCCTAAAAGCCAAGTTTAGAGGGGCTTTAATCCTTTTCAATGGAATTTGTTATTGATCCAAGCCTTAGATACTAAGAACTTTTACCAAGTGTTTATTTATGATTAGACGAGTTCAAATCTTTAGAAAAAACTTTTTATGGTACCTACTGTACAAGTGTATTAAAATGCAAACCCTATTACTGTTCCTACAACATCAGTCTGTATGTTCCTTAGAGCAGCATTTTATGCAGTAAAGTGATGAAAATACAAACTTGAAATTTACCACTTATAAATTAGGGGTGCCCCTCTAGCTTCATGACGCACCCCCCAGTTTCATCAAAAGTGCCCCCCCCCCCCATTTTATTAACTTCTAAAGCAGTGGTTCCCAAAATGTGGGTCGGGAGGATAGTAAAAAAATGATTTTGACAATATCTCAAGCGCGGTTCGTTTTATTGACAAATTCCGGGTACTTTTTGATCAGAGTAGTATATTATGGCTATTGTATAAGGTGATTCGCGAACTTTGAAATTTTTTTAGATGGGTTGAGGTCCATACAACATTAGGAACCACTTTCTAAAGAATTAGAAGAGCTTTTTAATACCTTTTATTTAAGTTTATTTTTAGCACGTTAAGATGCAACAATTTTAAAGCCCCCCCCCCCCTCTTCCAGAAATTTCAATGACGAACTCACCGTCTTAACCCCCCCCTCCCCTCCACAAAAAAAATTCAAATTTTCAATAGAATATTTTATAGAGTTCAAAAACAACAAAAAAAAAAAACAATTGTTAAGAAATTTGCAATAGTGAAGTCTATTTTTCACTCAAATTTTTCTTAATAAAATCATTCGAGCCATTTTCGGAAATTTTCGAAAATAACTACGATTGACTGATCCTATATCTAAAAGACAGTTTTTTGGACTTAACTTGGAAATGTAAAGTTCTGTTAAAATCTCATTTCCAAAATTTTTACATATTATATAAATAAATTGTCCATTATATACAGAACTATTAATAGTCTGAGAACTTTTAGATCCAAGCTCTCTAGCATACTATAGTGTGGGTAAATCAAATCTTAATTAATTGGTGTTAAATGTGTTTTCGCCATGGTTGATTTAAATGATTTAAATTTATATTTATGTTGTGATATTATAATTTAAATTTACATAATTTGTATTAAGTTTATTTATGTTTTTTATATTTATATTTACTTATATTAGATTTATATTTATATTGAATTTATATATTTATAATTTGTATATATGTGTAGTCTAAGTTTGTATATATATTTATTTTAAATTTATTTGGGGTATCTTGCACTATAAATTGTAAATAATCATGTCTGCTGCATATATTTATATATGTTCTTAGATTTTGTCTTGAAAAAAGCCCTAGTTCATTTATATAATTCTATTGAAATATGTCTAATAATCTTAAGTTTTTTTTCCTATTCATTTATCATTGGACTTTGTTTTCAAATTATAATATGTTGATGTTATCATCTCTCTTTTCCTATTGTCTTTGTCATTTATACTTTATTTTTATTTTATTTTTTCTTACTTTACTGTTTATATACATGTACTTATGGTTTGTAAAAAAAGGGTGTGACTGCCCGTTAAATAAATAAATAAATAAATAGAATCCCCAATTATATTTGTTGGTAAATGAAATTATATAAGGTATAACACACCTACATGAACTAAACTATGAGGGAAGATAGACAACGATTAGTTTCCTATAAATTTCTCTATTCTGAACATAATGTGAGTGTGATTTAATTACATAATATCCTACAGTTGGCTAGTAGAATAATTAAATTAAATGGAATATAATAGATACATGCTTTGCTCTCCTCTCGCTTGCTCTTTTCCCGTAGATCCATCCGAGCCTAGAGTGGGCTGCTTTAGACTTCCTTTCCGGGAGGATGATTCTGCATTTGCCAAAGAAGCTATTCATCCTGGATTAGTCATCTCCCTTTCAATTAATACTATGTTGCTTTTAATTAAGATTTATATATTCAGTATTAATTTCATTAACAAAATACTACTGCGATTCTACTTCAAATAGGATTGACTCTCGGGTTAAATCGGGGGTTAAGAATTATAACCGAATACATCCAATTGATAAAATGTGAAATTAGAAAAGCAATGAATGATTCAATTAATTCAAAATTATAATAATCATGAATATTTTATTATGAAAATATAGTAGTTCCCGAAACGTTGATTTACAAATGCTTAAATTCTAAAATACTTTGAGAAATTAATTAACTTTTTTCAAGTGTACATTGATGAGGGTGTTATAACCAATCTTTTGCCACTCCGTTAGTTAATTTCAGTTTTCAAAGAGTCATAGAGTAACAAAGAAACCTTAATTGAGGGTTGTTTACAGTTTTGTAATTTTTTTGATTGTTACAATATTGATACAAGACGATTTTATATAAAAAAAGTATAACCTCTGTAATCCAGGGTAGACCCCTGCATTCTGAAAAAGAATACAAATTTTCAGGTTCGGGGTCGAAAGTACCTATAAATGTAGGTCCTGGATGACTGAAGGTAATATGTCCTAGGAAAGACGAACGAGGGAAGAGTGTTCCAATCGAGGGGTGAACAGCGATTGGAATTAGGTTTACACGTCTTTGGAATTATTTTGGAATTCGTTAGATAGTGCCCTTACATTTGTTGATATTTCTACTTGGAAATGAAAGTGGAAGTAGGTGTACACGATATTGGCTCGCGGTTCACTCCTCGGTACCAATCATAAGGATAAACGAAATGGAGAATATGTTTGTTCGCTTAGTATCTAATTTAATCGCGAAGGGGTGTTGATGTTTGAAAATCGTGAATTTCGTGCTAATGAAGCTTTAGTAGAGATTATTGATTTTATCTCGCCAAAACACGCTCTGGTAGTATCTATAAAAAAGGAAAAGGGCAGAGACAAACTGACATAGATATGAAAAAACAAACAACTATGGTCCCTAGAATTAACAAAATCAAAAAAACAACAACTTGTCTATACCATTATAACTAGAGTTGACAGTCAATCGGAGGTCAAATATTCCAATTTAATAACTCCTCTGCACTATGCCCCATGATGGGCCACTTATGGACGTCATAATGGCCACCATTAAAATGAGTTAGCTTAAGGACGTTCCCTAAAATAGCTCAGACGGAGTTCGCTTTTCCCCTACTCTCACATGCGCAGAAAGGCAAAAATATTTTCACTGCGTCGTTTCTCGGATCTGGCAACATTGCAGTCTTACCGACGCTAAAAGACAAAGAATAAAAAAACACTTCATGAAACAACTCACTTCGAAATTTCAGATGAGAACAGTATAGTTAGGTTGAGAGAATTAGTTAAAAATATCAAATGCACCAGCTGCAGAAGTTTTTTAGATATGGAAAAATTGAGTGATTTTAGTGCGACGTTGCCAAATCGCCATCTCTCACTTGCCATGCCATGAGAGAAAAAAAGAAAACCATCAAAAGTACGTAACTTTTAACATTTTTCGTAAAAAAACGAATACCGTATGATACAATTATTTTACAGAAAAATATTTGTTATGTCTTCAGTTAATGATTATCAGTTTTTCGAAATAATTTCAATAAACTTAGGATTGTTAATTAATGAAACAGTCGCTTTAACATCAATCGGGATAGGATTCGCGTGTTAAATATTAAAATTTCAAAGGTCAATATTTACAAATTTAGTGTCGCAAGGACTATTGAAAAAAATTTCTACGTATAAAGAACACTTATAAATATGTGTATTCAAAGTTTTAAAAGGATTGCAAGAAAATTGATTTATTAGGGAACGTCCTTAACGGTCCATCAACATAACACATACTAAATAGTCCAGTAAATGCCAGTGTTGATGGACGTGTGGAAAAGACACCTAGCCACCGCTCAATTTGGTTGCGCATGATGGGCCCCTTTGACTATTTTCAGAAAGTGATTTATATCATTTTATACGTTTTGTCTTCTTTTTTTCAAAATTACTTTGATCCGATGGGTGAACTGCAACCTAATATCGTGTAGACTTATATCCAATTTCATTTCCAAGTAGAAGACAATAGATGAAGGGGCATTATCTAATGAATTCCAAAATAATTCCACAAAATTCCAAAGACATGTACACCTAATTCCAATCGGGGTTCACCCCTCGCTTTGATCTGTTTATTTTAAAGTGTGAAAAATCTTGACTCTTTTTATAGATTAAAACTAACCTATTTACCAATTATGAATCGGAAGCGGATTGAATCTAAACACAAGAATCACTCTATAAAACGATCAAATAAAGTTGAAAAGCCTTGCTCTCTTTTCACCTACACAATGATCATTTCAGATTGGGTTGGGTTCAATGGAAATAGAAAAAATAAACTACAACGGATCGCTCCTAAACTTTATTCGAAGTCATTTGAAATATTAATATGTTTATTCCTTTAGTATTAATCAGATATCGCTTGCTCCATGTTTAAAATAAAATAATAAAGAATTAAAAAAAGTACTATCCTACTCTAGATTAAAGTACTTTAAAATATAATTTTACTTAAAACTTTATTTAACCTTTTTGTGGTCCCCAAGGTACTTAATTAGGATATTAAATTTAATCAAAATTGGATAAGTCATTTTCAAGATATTTAGAAAAAAAACTAAAAAAGTACTGAAATAAAGTCCTAATGTTTGTAGGCCGTTAGGTACCAAAAACTAATCACTTCATTTTGCTAAAACAATGGAAGGTTTTCAATTTCATTTCAATTCGTGCAACGGAGTGGAAAAAAACGATAACATCCATCCATACATCCATACATTCATACATCCGCACAGACTAAATGAAATAAGTTGACGTGTTCTGATGTGGCATTCCACTTAACTTTACCATACAACTTGGTCCCTCACTTATATTTAATATTTAATGAAATTATTTAAAATCACGTAGGGGAGGGGGTTAGTTTTTGCATTTTTAGACTCATGGGGGCCCACTGATTATGTAAACAAAATTTGGTTGAGTTTGGTACAAGAACCTATAGCCTATATTTTCATTTTTTCATCCTACACCCCCCCCCCTTTTGGGCGGTTAGTTTTTGCATTTTTAGACTTCTGGAGTCCCACTGATTATGTATACAAAATTTGGTTGAGTTTACTCAAACGGACTAGATTTTTAATTTTTAACCCCCACCCCCTTAATTTTGGCTCGATATGCACCAAAATCTAATAAGCTCTTAATCTCAATGGACCAAAACTTCATGTTAAATTTGGTTTCGATATTCACACTAGTTTTTGAGCTAGCTCGTCCAAAAAAATTTGGTAACGCACAGACTAACAGACAAAACAATTATTATCTCGAAAAATATAATTTTTTCTATGTTCACTTATCAGGGCTTTTTGTAGAGCGAAATGCAATGGTTTTGCTCATTTTTTTTAATGCAAATAGTTTCAGCCGTTTTTTAGATATTTCGAAAAAAACACTTTTTTTCATGCCTATTACAATACTTGACCATATGGTAAAGTAAAAATAGCACTTTTTGGCCTTCCGACGAGACCCCATGTAATTTTTGGAAAAACCGTCACGTGCTAAAATTCAACCTAATTGAATACTTTTATTTGTGACTTTAATTGAGTCCGTGGGTTCCGTAGTCTCTACCTGAGGACTCTTTGAAGCCGCGCTTGCCTCGAGACCGATTACAATACGAAACCGAATGCTTTCTACATTTGATTCAATCACGAATCAACTGTAGGGAATTTTTGTCAAATATTGAGTGAAAATAATATTTGAACTTATATATTTCTAACTTGAAATAATGATCTTAAATAAATTTTTATAATTGTTCTAACTAATATAACAAAGAATAATTGACATATCAATGAGAATTGTTTTGACCGCGCTTATTTGAAAAAGATATTTTATCACGAGACTACTGCGGATTATGCTATTGAAGTCTGTGGAGTCTTAAGTCTGGACCAAGAGAGAAAAAAGATGTGATCCACTTAGCTACAATCCAACGTCATTTCGCGTATAACCCGCTAGGCATTTGCACGTGATCCGTCTAGCTAAGTGGATCACATCTTTTTTCTCTCTTGGTCCAGACTTAAGACTCCACAGACTTCAATAGCATAATCCGCAGTAGTCTCGTGATAAAATATATTTTTCAAATAAGCGCGGTCAAAATAATTCTCATTGATATGTCAATTATTCTTTGTTATATTAGTTAGAAAAATTATAAAAATTTATCGATTACAATACTTTGCATTGGATAAAGTAAAAATGTGGAGAAAAAGGAACACGTAAAATCTCCCTATCTCTATTGTCTAATTTGTATTTGGCAACTTTTTTTTCCAATCGAATTCGTTTAAGCGTGCATACAAGTGATTGAACACCCTGTAGGTACACGGTGAGCGGGTGGGCACGCCACGCGTGTGTAAGTCAGCAGAGGAAGGGAAGAAGGGCTGGAAAAGCACAAGTAGAGAAGGGAACGGAACGGGCGGCGCAATGACCTCCTCTTCGGCGTTGTTGCCTAGCAACGCGGCTTGAGAAGAACAGACATACTGCCAGAAGACTCATTCATTCAACCATAAACTCTCGAAAAGAGGATAGAAGAGAATGAAAACTAACCAAGAGAGCAAGTGAATCAGGCGCAATCGTAGCGGCGTTAAGAAGAGCGCGGGGGGACCGGTTTTTAAATAACACACAAATTAGAAGAGATCCGCTGCCATTATCTGATTAGATAATTAATTCGATATCAATCATTAACCACACTTTGCGTATCAGCAGTAGTACATACTTATCTTTCGAAAAAAAAGAAAAAGAGCCGATTTAAGATGAATATCTTTTAAGGTAGACGTCGGCAACCTATGACCCGCGGATAACCAATTGACCCATTTTACTTTACCATACAGGGTATGGTCAAGTATTGTAATCGTGCATGAAAAAAGTGAATTTTTTCTTCTTTTTTTCGAAATATCTCAAAAACGACTGTAACTATTTTGATTTAAAAAATTGAGCAAAACAATGGCATTGAGCTCAACAAAAAAGATCTAATAAGTGAACATCGAAAAAATTATATTTTTCGAGATATTAATTGTTTTGTCAAAATGTCCGTTAGTCTGTGCATTACCAAATTTTTGTGGACGAGCTAGCTCAAAAACTAGTGGGAATATCGAACTCAAATTTCACAAATTTCACAGGTAGTTTTGGTCCATTGAAATTAAGAGCTGATTAGAATTTGGAGTATATCGACCCAAAATTAAGGGGGTGGAGGGGGGTTAAAAATTAGCAAATTCAAGCAAATTTTGTATACAAAATCAGTGGACCCCCAGAAGTCTAAAAATGCATAAATTAACCCCCCCCCCCTACATGAATATAAATAATTTTATTAAATATTAAATATAAGTGAGGGGCCAGGGGAAGACGATGGCTGGAAGTGAGATCCAGTCTCTTGAGGTCATAGGGATATAAGAGTTGGCGAAAGCGTTGGTTCGACTTTTATCCAATTTGACAGCGAAGGGGTGCTGAGCTTTCGAAAACCGCGTGTTTCTAGCAAAGGAGGGATAAATGATTTCATCTCTACTGAACAGACACCATGATAGTATCTGTAGTACAGGGAAACACATGATTTTTTGGATCAACAAATCAATCTCCCAGGGTCTCATCTTGGGAAAGTTTAATTTCTGAGGGGGCGAAAACTTGACATATATAATATATACATAATAATCTACTAAGATCATTGATAAAATTTTCCTTAAAATATAAATTCTCATATAATTAAAATAACTGTTTGAGAGAGTTCCAAATTGGTCATTTCTAGATTATTTTTGTACCTTAAGGTGTTCAGAAATGGCTCAAATGAAAATAATAAAAATTTCATTCTCTTCTTATTAAGAATGAATAAGAACGAATTTGATATTTCAAAAATTTCGGAAGATATAAGGTAGGTAAACCTTGGTGTGCTTCCGCCTCACACTTGACTGGTTTATTTATTTTCATCTTTCTTCTTCTATGTCGTCAAGTTTTTTTATTTCAAGACCATTTGAAGCTGACGAAGCTGAATGGCCGAAGCCAATTCTAAATGTAAAAAATGCAATTTCAAATGTCGATTATTTAGTCCATAGTCCAAATAAATTATATGTATTATACATATTACTACATTATAAAAATATCAAAAAGATGACATTCATATTTATTTCATTGCCAGAAGGATTATTCCCAAGAGGGAAAGAGAGAGAAAAATCCCAGAGATAAATCTTCGATGTCATTAGATAACTTTTTATTGGAATCTATATTATATTGTAAGGTGGTTTTTAAAAATTCAATCCGATTCTTGGAAAATTATTTATTACTTATTTTTTGAAGATGTTTAGTCATTTGAGAAAAAAAACGGGATCGATTTTCTAGTAAAAGCCTGGATGAAATTAAAAATAGATTTAAAAAAGCGGGAGAACTGAAAAGTCTTCTTCCGCGTCTTCTCCATTCAAAAAGTGATATTTTAATTCTTTGGAAACGTGTTAATTGATGATGATGCATTAGGACAAGGATGCAATTAATCATTCAAAAAACAGTTTTCATTTTTTTAAGTTTTTAAGAGCAACTACTATATTCTTACAGAGTATTTGTTTGGACTAAACAACTTACGACCCATCTAGGAATGTGAAACATTTTTCAGGTTTAATATAACATCCCTCTAAAAATCTAAACTAAACGAAATCGTTTTTCCGATATGACCTTATCTTATAAAAAAAAGACACTAAATGTGACTGGGACTTGCAAACAACGGGTTCCTTATTTAATAAATATAAATAAATTTTAGAAAATTTTATCAAATGTTTTTATAACATCAACATATTTTCCACTTTATCATCCTAAACAGCAAAAGGTTCAATACAATTAGAGAGCCTAATTTGCAGGGGCGGATCTATACATGGTCTTTTTTGGCTACAGCCCAGAGCCCCCAGCCCCCATTAAAACAATGGACAATATTGCGAATTAAAAAAAAAATAATCTAAAATTTGAAAATTCCAATCATAGCCGAGTCTATGAGCCATATAGTAAGAAATTCAAATTTTTAATGAATTTGCAAGACAATGATTTGGAAAACATAGCTCAGAAATGTGTACGTAATATTATTGAATATTATCCAGATGACGTAGACGAACATTTAGTGAATTTAGTGCATTCAGTTAAAATTTTACTTACTACAGTCCTATCTTACCCCTCTTGCAGTGAAATGCTTATGCTAAATTATGAAAAGAAACTTGTTGATGTTTTCCCAAATTGCTATACTATCTTAAAGCTTTTTTTAAAGTTGCCAATCACTATCTGTGAAGCGGAACGCTCTTTCTCCAGGATGTCGTATATAGTAAACAAATATAAGACAACAATGTCGGACAATCGGCTAAATAAAGGCTGTCCAACCCGTCATCCGCAAACGGCCCAGCACTGCAATGAGTGTGGTCCAACATAAAATCATAAACTTCCTTAAAACATTGAGATTTATATGTAGAGATATATTTATTCCCTTTTTCGAAATATGAATGTACATTTGTACAATAAGTGAAGCTTTTTTCAAGAATAAAATTCACTAAAAGCAAAATTATAAGCTCAACTATTTACGGTAAAAAAAATATAATAATGAAGTTTCGAATATATACAAATTCTTCTTCTTCTCATATTTTCATTTTCTAAGATATTTATATTTTACGACACTAACCAAGTCTATAGTTATATCATTCTAGTACAAGGAGACAAGGAATTGGGGTTTTCATTAATTGATAATTTCTCTCTTGGAGTAAAACTTGTCAGGACTTGTCTTTTAGTTCTTTGCACGTTCTTACATGTCAATAGACAACGGATAGTCAGGGTTTATTATATCCATGATCCCTTTAAAAAATAAATTATCATTCCTCATACCCTTCTTTAATCCCATTCGATTTAAACCAGGGCTGTCTAACCCGTGGCCCAATATAAAGTCATAAAATTCTTTAAAACATAGAGATGTAGATAGGTACTGGAAAACACAACAATTTGGTCTGATAATTTTTTTCTCTAAAATAAGAAATCTAAAAATTTACTGTGAATTTTTCGAAAAATAAAAGTTCTAATTTTAAAATTTGATCTGGAACTAGATTTCAAGATTTCCGAAAAAATAATCATCATTTTGGTCTATTTTCGACTCTATTTTTATTAGAAATAAATTTTCTACTTGCAAAACTTTCTGATTGAACAACAATTAGATACCGATCTGAAAGAAAAATTGAATATTGTATCTTTATTAGAATTATTTATCTAGCCAAGTAAAAAATATAAACAAATACTAATATATACCCTAGTAGCACAATGTTTCAAACTATATATAGTACATATACGAGAAGCTATTTTCAAGTATAAAATTTACGAAAAGTAAAATTAGAAGCTCACTATGAGCTAAAAAAAATAATAAAGTTCTTATTTCTACATTACTAATTATCTTTTTTGAATAACCAATATCAATAGAATTATAATATTTTATCCGCGGTCCGATACATTTGTTTTTCTTCAAATGAGGCCAGTGTAAGTCAAAAGGTTGGACACCCCCTAAACCCCACCTCTAAATTATTTATCAGTTCTTTCCATAAATTGTGATTTAACAAAGGACTTACAATGTGATGAGCAAATAAAGGAATTTGAAGCCAAGAAAAGCAGAAAGGTTGCTTTATAATTTATATAACATAACTACACATAACATGGTAATTTATTTCGCTGCAATGTCTTACAATTGCTGTTTTTGTATCTAAGTCATATTAAATAAAAAAGATATTTTAGCGGGCTAATTTTTTTTTCGTATATCGTATACATCATTATAGAAAACAGTTTTTTGAGAAAATGGCAATTAGTTGAATTAATTAGGTAAACCCCCAAATAGTGTTAGCCAAAGGCCCCACAAATCACGGTCCACCCTTGCTAATTTGAGACATATATGAGTGAGATCGAGTAGAATCAAACTTGGTTAAATTTCTAAATGGAGTTTAATTTAACGAAATCCCTTAATTTCCGGATGTTGAGCAACATGTAGCGCGGTTAGTTTAGATTAGAATGAATTTCCATTCTATTAATTTTCTATATATTTTACCAGCTCTATGAAAACAGCATAAACGCAAAGTCTGTGCTTCATTCCCACGAAGGTGGTGAAAGCAAACCAGCTGGATGGATAGCTCGTATGACAAGACAAATAATAACATTCGTTTATATAATGTTCATAACATGTGTATCTCCATCCAGGCTGACAACGCTTCAGACGCGCTAACTTACCCTTTTATTTAACAATTTATCAGTAGAACAAACTCTTTCATTAACCAATAAATCAAAAGATTGACAATGAATAACAGAACAAACCATCATGAGATCCTTCATTTTTGTTAAGAATTCAGCTGAATAGAACGAAACTAAAAAAAAAAACATTTGACGAGTATAGAAATCAAGTGATCTCGAAAAATGAAAAACAATAGTTGTCGATAGTTATTAAATAGGTGAACATTTACAAACAACTGGAGATACTTTATTAAAAATGTTCTAATTGTAGGCATGAAGCATAAATTTTTAAAAGTACTAAATAGATTAAAGTGGAGTTATTACTATATTGTACGATGCCAATGATTCATTTTTTGGATGGCTTTAGATACTATAGTTCATTCATTTAGACAATGTAAATGTACCTACATAATATAATTCTTATATCAAGGATTAGTAGTGTTAGTGAAGGATCTGGGTTTTCAACGGTCAAATTATTACTCAACATTAAATATACTATTCAAAACAAGTACTATTTTTGAGAAAATAAAATATTATTTTATTTTCAAATCAAAAAATTTGTCATAAGGGTCCCTCTTTGTAATTAGCGAAAGAGGCTACAAAAAATAATCATTCTAAAAGGATTTAATCTAAATATCTTTTCTACTCTATATGAAATATAGTATTCAAAACACATAATTTTTTTTTTAATTAAAAAATTTATTATGAATGTCCTTTTTTGTATCAATTTAGAGAAATGGTTCAAAAATATTTGGAAGTGTTAGATAGAGTAGATTGGAGTGAGACGCCATATTGCACAAGATGCCGTATCACGTGGTTCACCCACACGGATGGGAGAAAACAGCTCGCCAGTAAGTTGTAATGAAGGTGTGTGCCCAGTGAGAGTATACAAATAGTTTTTGTTGATTAATCACAGTTTTAAGTGGTGTTTTTAAATGATTTTGCTCTGGTAAGTACTCGAAATCATATCCAAACATAGTTTACTTAGTCATATTAGCATTCATTTTGATAGAAGAGAAATAACTCGTTTAGTTTTAGTGACTTTGAAGTGTGGGCTTTCTATTAGTCGCGTAATGGCCCCCGCATGCCACTGCTGCGTGGTGTTAGGGGGACTGGCGTTTTGTCCAATGCTTTGGGGGAAGACGACGAACATTTATTTGGGGTAAGATGCCGTAGTTTTCGCGTTGGTGGAAGAAGCTGGTTTGTATTAATATACATTTAAAATTAATTTTTGAAAATTAATCCGATGGTTTTTTTCCAGAAATGCCACGGACATACATAAGAAAGTCAAATCGAAGATCATGGAACGAAAATGACCCCCAAAAAGGTTTCAAAAGCGGAAATATTACTTAAAAGGGAAAAGAAACATTTAAAAAAATAAAAAGTAATGTTATTTGGATGTAGGTACATGTAATATGATCATTGATGTATTTAATTTTTTTGGAATTAATTTAATAACACTGTGCTTTGATTCCCCATACGGCATCTTACCCCATGATCGGGGTAAGATGCCGAAACGGAAACGTTTACAAATTATTTTTTTTAGGTAAAAAATAGTTTTTCAAAGCGAAAATTATTTTTTTCTTAATTACAAAAGTACATATATTGTAAATAAAATGGTTGGTTAAAAATAAAACCAATGTGCTATTTTATATAAAATAAAGTTAAAAACTAAAGCGTCTTCCCCCAATCTACTATATATGTTTATGTTATGCTATTTATAAATATAATATATTATTATTATTTTTAATTTTTAGTTTTTTTTTATTCAGGATTTTGGACTTAAGTATTTTTATGTTTGTTATAAAATTAAATGATTAAATTTTAAGCGCCTGGTGATGCAACCCGTTAAACACTATGTTCTATTTGAATGCATACCCTAGAGCTCACAGGCGCCGCTGAATCTAAGTCCAAAATTCTGAATAAAAAAAAAATAAAAAAATATATAAATTAATATATTTAAAAATAAAATAACATAAATATATATCTAATTAATCAAAATAATATCGCTAGCGTTGTTACTAATCTTTCTAGGCTATTATAGGTATATAATATAAAGGTACTTCTTTTAATAAATCAATAATCCCTCTCAAATTGCACGAAAAACTCAATTTTTATAAATCCAATACCCCTTAAAATTAATGTACATACATGTTTTCATACAAAACCATTTTCCAATTCATTTATCACTATGACTTCTAGCGACTAGACCTCTTCTACATCCATCTTTCCATTGTCATTACACCTTCACACTTCCAAGTTCCACATTCACATGGTATTATACATTCAAATCTAACCCAATCCCTGAAATATCTTTTTATCTTCTTCTTTGCACGATGAAAGTGTTGTCCACTTTCTGACTACGGGTCTTGCATCTTTATTGTGGAACACTTTTTTGGAGAAATATCATAATAAAAAAAAAATATCGAAATTTGTCAAGGATAAAGTCAAAGAAAAACACCTATGCTTAATCTTAGAACTATAAATAACTGTGTTTACATGTCAGTATCCTCTGAGGAATCAAATCCCTAAGCCGAAAAGCTATCGGGGCTAATAGTGATCCTTTGAAGGAAACTTGGTTTTGATTCCTGAAAAGACGACTGCCCTTCTGACAAGAAGAAAAATTATCTATAAAATCTTAGATGAATCAGAAAACACCTTCTTTGATTATATTTTATAAATTGGCTTGTAGATAAAAACAACTTTATATTTTAAGAACTAAATATTTGGATCATGTACCTACTAATAATATTATATATATAAATTTCTTGTCGATTACTAGATTTTATTTAATTATTATTATTGTATTAGACCATTCAATTGAAAGAACACAATAAGGAGAATATCTCGACCTTTGAGTTCAATCGAAAAACAATTGCCGAATTTTCATTAATCCAGGATCATTATTAAAGCAGAGGAAGGTAAACAGAAGTGAACAGAAATTGGCCATTCTCATCAGCTAGAGCAGTTGGGATTCGTCTCATACTCTGGACAAACGATTTCTTTCGCAATGCCCTCCTAGGCTTCTCGATTAATAAAGACTGACCAAATAAGTATACCTTGTTCTAATTAAATTGAAAGAAAGAGAACGCGATAAAATACCTCTGTCAAATTCGTTATCATCGGTATTTTTGTTTTAATATATTTATCATATTATTGAAACTAAAAACATGGGGCCATCCACATGACTTTACCACCCCCCCCCCTTTAGGCTAGTCTGGTATATGTATACAATATTTATCTCAACCAAACATTCTGTGAAAAAACAGGTAAAGTTCGAAAAAATAGTGAAATCTAATGTGTAGCCAAGTTAAATTAGCCAAGAATAATTAAGTTGAGAGATCTACTATTTTCTCAACTTAATTATTATTGGCGAATTTAACTTGGCTACACATTAGATTTCACTACTTTTTCGAATTTTGCCTGTTTTTCACAGAATGTTTTGGTTGAGATTTCTATGGTTATACATACCAAATTTAAGTGTATTTTATATATCTATTGCTGAAGCTACTTACCATCAAATTTTGTTAACATTTATTTTTTCAAATATGGGTAACTAATTTTGTAGATTTTTATATTTATCTGGACGAGCCCATTTTTGAATTGCTCCCTTTAACAAACAAATTATCCCCCTATGGGGCCCTTAATTAAGGCAGTGACAATTCATTTTTTATAGAGTATCAATATTTATACTGACCTTAGAATGGTTTTTCTTCAGTCTAAATTAATCAGAATAATAACTCTTCCATACTTAGATTTTCGAGAGGTCTCCTGGAAGAGGTATTCTCAGAACAACTCTGCAAACAAATAGAACTTTATAAATTAAGTTTTAAGTTCAAGTTCTTATTATAAAAGTTCAAATTACCGAATGTAGCCGAAGTAATATGTCTTCTACCAATCCCAGAAGGTGAATCCAATCATTGTGACATTTTATAAAATTATTCTTAAGAGCTCGGATTCTTTATTAAGTTTGCTTTTCAGACTGTTTATTTTATAAGATAAATTCAAAGAGAATATTCTCTGCTGCAAGGTATATTGTGGTAGGAAAGTAAAGAAAATGGAAGAAAAAGTACAAACTTTTTCAAGACTCAGTACGCTCTCCAGTTAGAACCGTAGCAGGTAATTCATATTTTCCAGTTTTGTCTGAATTTTAGTGAAGTCCAAGGGAATATTCTCTCTCTATATAACGATTATCGTTTTGGTTCAAGTGCAAAAGGCCGATTCCTAGAATGATATAAATTAATAAATTAATCTCTAATAGTGTGAAACAGGTCTGGACTTGTATTTAGCGTCTTTTAATTCTAAAGGAAAATAAATGATTATATCCGCGCCCTTATTTGTCATTTTCCTCGTTGAGATATTAAAGAAAGATTCGCTTACTAGTATATTTCTTAAATAATAAAAAAAGGGAAAACTTTTTCAAGACTCGGTATGCTGGAGAGGGCCTAGTAATTAATAAAACTTAAATATAAATTGTTAATTTAGTCCTATATTATGACTTCGCCTTAAAATTTCGATAAAATCATCCAAAAAATTATATTTTCTGGATTTTTTAAGCGGAACTTCTAAAGTTAGAGAGAGTCCAAAACCTAATAATTTATCTAGATTAAAAATACAAATATTTCGCCACAAGAACAAACTTTCTACGGCTTTTCGTTTTTGTGTTTTAGTGGGTAACCGAAACCCGTACACTCGAACCTAGAGACATAAAAAAATCATAGTTGGAAATGATTTTTCTCCACATTTCAGACTTTAAGCATAATGAGCAAATCAATTTTTTTTTTATCATGATATTAATATATTTTTATTTTACGTGAATTCGCCTGCCTTCCAGAGTAGGTATATGTAGCTAAAAGAGCACTTTGAGTTTTGAAATTAATAGTAAGTCATTATTTTCGAATTGCAATGTCTATAAATACTTTAAGCCATTATCTGTAATAATTTATCCAAAAAAAAATCAACAACGAATCTGTGCCATTATTCAAAAAAAATTTCATTCCCTATTTATTTAGGATGGATAAATATTTCTCACTTTAGATTTTATAATAATATTTTGCAGCTCATGAATATAGTCTCCAGTTTTTGCATATAAATAATAATAATAATAATAAAAAGAATTATGCTGATTTAATCATCAGGATCAAAGTATATGAATATTCAAGTAAATTTATTCACTTTAAATTTAATAAAAAAAAAAAAAAAATGAATATGTTAATAAAATCTCATTCGGATTCCCTTTCCAATCATTTATTAAACAATTGTAGAAATCGCCTATGAATGTAATTAATTGAGTGATATTCGCGAATGAATTTCCAATAAACCCTTATCTTTTATCTCTGCTTTCAGTCCAGAGGCACCTTATCTTTACTGACAGTTTTTCAAAGGCCTCAGTCGAACTTTAAAACACTAAGTTTCTACACTTTCCCACTAACCTACTATTTCAAATCACAATGTTTTAAAGAATAACTGTCCGAAATTCTGTCAAAGGACTTTAATTTTTTAAACCCTCTCCCCTATTTCGAGTAGATGATTTAGAACAAGCAATTTAGTTCAGAGCGGCCAAAAAGACAGGGACGGCCGCAAGAAGGACAAGTTGGTCATTTAGGTACTCTCTTGAATATTAACTATTCAAATTGTCAATGGAAATAGACTTTAAATTTCTAAGAAAATCACAAAAGGTTGTTATCTATTGGATTCAAGATGAAATGGATTATTTTTAATTATATGTCAGAAGGATCGTTTTCACCCCCCCCCCCCCCCTCGAAAATCCAACCATTTTGACATACAATTAAAAATAATCCATTCCATCTCGGATCCGATAGATGACAACCTCTTGTGATTTTCTCAAATATATTCTTTACTCTAAATTTAATATGATTTTTTATGATGCTATTCGTTGAACATATTTTTAAATTGTAAAGATACATTCTTAGGTAGGCATTTGGATATCAAGAAAAATCAAAACAAAAATTAATTCATTTCGTCTCTTTATTTGAAATCTTCTCACACTCTTAAATTAAATAATAGTAAAAAGTCAGTGTTTTAGAATTTTTGGATTTTATGAAAATAGATTAAATTTTTCAAATTTCAACATCTTTTGAAGGTACAATCATCTTTTTATTGATTTAAATGTATTATATTAAAGCAAAAGGCCAATTCTATACCTATATTTGTTTTTTATGTCAAAAGAATTCTCTCGAATGTCAAAAACATGCGCTTTACGGGCAGTTGGGTCTAACCTGGAAAAGCTTTAAATAAAAAGACAAAACTTAAGGACAATATCAAAACTAAAATTAATTTACTTTTGTCTTTTTATTTAAGTCTTTTTCAAGGAAATTATGATCTTAAAACAGTCCCAAATAATGAGATTAAAAGTGGCTGCTTAATAAATTTTTGTTTTGATTTTTTCTAAAGTTTCGTCTCTTTATAAATCTTGAATTAGCCTGAAAAAGTTTCAAATAAAAAAGTCAAGAAAAGTCCAAACAAAAATTAATTTAACAGTGATTTTTGTTTCTTTATTTGAGTCTTTTACACATAGCTTGAAAAAGTCCCATATAAAGAAATGAAACATTGCTACTTAATTAATTTTTGTACTGATATTTCCTGAAGTTTCGTCCCTTTATTTGGGGCTTTTACAAGCTCTTAAATTGTTTTGAAAAATTTTCAAATAATGAGACCAAACCTCGTTGTTGAATTCCTTTTCGGTTTGATTTTTCCTGAAATACAAGTACCTACCTAAAAATTTATCTGTAAAATTATATATTATTTATTATGAATTACTTCGGCACATTTAATTATTAATAGACTACTTTTAGAGATTTTGCAGCGAAAAAAATTTATGAAAATTTTATAGTGTGTAAATAATATATGGTAATTTACCGGTGTTTTAAAGTTCAATTGAAGACTATAATAAATAATATTTTCTTCATTTATATAGTGATTTAGCTTCTTTTTCTGCTTCTTAGCGGATTTTTCACAAATTTTACTGGCTATGAGTTTCACCAACTGTGGAAAAATTCTAACGCTTCTTCTAGTATTTTAATTATTTTAATATCTCAATTCTAATAGTATCTAATTTTTGCAAATAATTAACAATAGAAAGAAGAAAAAGAACCACGCTCTTTTAATCATAGGGATTAAAGTATAAGAACATTCAACATTATTTATACACATTAAATTAATTTCTTTTTAATTAAATATGTTAATAAAATCTATTTATTTATTTATTTATTTATTTATTTATTTAAAAACAATGCTCTGAGGTGGCTACCTCGTAGAGCAGAAACAGAAAGAATATATATACAAATATTATCATTAAGTAAGCAAACATAACATATATAACATTTAAATGAGCAAACAGAAAGAATACATACATATAGTAACATCTAAATGAGAAACAGAAAGAATACAGGTATATAACATATATAACATTTAAATGAGCAAACAGAAAGAATACATACATATAGTAACATTTAAATGAGAAACAGAAAGAATATAGATATAGAAACAGAAAGAATATAGGTATATAGTAAGATTTAAATGAGCAAGACTCTCCCAGCCCAGTGAGCAACCCAGAGTCAGCACAAGCAGGCGAATAGACCAGTGACACATTACTCCAACCCAGCTCCCCTAGAAGATGCACCCTGAGTGAGCGATGAAAAGATGATGTTGAAAGCGATGTTCGGATATTTAATGGCAATGTATTCCACAACCGAGCCGAGCTGACGACAAAGGATCTAGTGGCGATCTCAGTACGATGATTTGGAATTTGGATTAGTCTGCCGTCAGCTCTTAATACCCGATTATGGATGGATGATTTGAAAGTGAACATGTTGTATATGTATTTGGGGTGAAATGTGCTGAATAGTTTGTAAATGAACCTGCCAAGCACGTAGAGGCGTCTCTGGGAAGCCCTAAGCCAGCCAAGCCGACCGTAATATGGCGTAATATGCGCATGCCTCGGGACATCAAAAATGAACCGTACGCATGAATTCATCGCAACATCAAGACGAGCCGCGCGGGCCCCAGAGACGTCCCCACACACGAGACAACAATAATCAAATATTGGCATGATCAATGAATTTACCAAGTGCGCGCGAGTAGTCACAGGAATGAGGTGCCTTATTTTTATGAGCCGATGGAGACCCCAGAAGACCCGCCGTGATGTAGCATTTATCTGATCAGTCCATTTGAGGGAGGAATCAAAAATGACACCTAGATTTGCAGCAGACCTCGAGTAAACAATCTCAATTCCATCGACCTCCACTCGAGGGGAATCAGCAAGTAGCAGTCTTTCAATATAGGAAGGGCCCCCAATAAAGAGAGCCTTAGTCTTTTCCGGGTTTATCTTTAGTTTATTTTTACGGGCCCAGTCGCATATTGCCCTAACATTCCCATTAACAACCCCCACGGCCGACTCCACCTCGTTCGGACAGAAAGAAAGGTAAATTTGGAGGTCATCAGCATAGAGATGATAGTTACAGCCATCAAGACAGTCAGAGATGTCAGAAATAAATAGAGAGAACAGAAGAGGCCCTAAAACCGAGCCCTGAGGAACCCCAGTAGAAACCGGAAGGCGCCCAGACAACTCAGAGGAAGACCCAGAAACTCTCTGCCATCTACCCTCCAGGTATGAAGAAAGCCACTGAAGGACACTCGCAGAAAAATTAAATCTGACAAGCTTATCCATCAACAAACCATGATCGACACAATCGAAAGCCCGGCTAAAGTCAAAGAGAACCAAAAGAGTAACTCTTCCCCGATCCATCGCCCACCTAATATCCTCGCTGACCTTGAGAAGCGCAGTCTGAGTGCTGTGGTTAGAACGGAAACCAGATTGTAGGGGATTACAAAGCCCGTTCTCCTCGAGATAACTCGAAATCTGTAATTCAGATTCCTTTTCCAGTCATTTATCAAACACTTGTAGGAATTGTCGATGAATGGAATTAATTGGGTGATATTCCGGAGTGAACATGAACACCCTATATGGGTCCTTATCTTCATTGTATAATCTGGCTATGGCAACGAATGAGTAACCGAGCGCATCTGGCCAGGAGGTCACCAACACCAAGAGGCCGCCGGCCACCCTGCAGATCAGTCAAGCCCTTTAAAGCCCAGGAGGGGTCACTCGTCCGCGGTTGAATAAATAATAAAAAAAAATGTGTTTATTAAAATGGAGTAGAGCTTTTATTAATTGATTGGATTATGAGATTGGAAAAATATTCCGTTATTGAATTAAATGCTTGATATGTAATGGTTCCAAGAGGAGTGTTTTTCTCTTTTACTTACCTTGCTTTTATTATTATACTATGTTGGAATTTGAAGGCAGACTATTAAAGCCTTGAGTTTTCTTTGAAGTGAAATTAGAAATAGAAACAATAATTCAAGTCGGATTTGCATACCCAGAGTTTCTTTTATCTTACAAATTATTTGAAATATCAAATTCGTTGTTTGTTTGTTTCAATGAAATCGAATGCAAAAATGGGCACACCAGGAATATGCAGACCCTACGGGTTTAGAAAGACCCTTACATTACCGACAAAAAGGGAATATTGATCAATCGAAAAGGTAAGGACGCAGGTGTTTATTCACCTGGGTTTGGAAGATTATAAGTGTTTGGAAAGACAGAAGCCGGAAAAGAATTCCAGTTCCTTGAAGTCATGGGGACAAATGTATTGGGGAATGAAATGGACCGGTACTGAAAGGGTGTTAAAAATCTGCAAAACCCGTGTTACGCGCAAAGCATTCTTTTGTGGGAAAGACTGACTCGTTATTATTTATCGTTGATAAGGAGTTGATAAGGAAAGAATAGACGATTTGTATCAAATTTTTATCCTCATTTTTTAAAGTCGGTTAAGAATTACAGCATTATCTTTCTTTTATTTTTCTTTCTGTAATATTTTTGTTTGTGTAATTTCTACGCCATTGTAAAATTTCTTTCAACAATTACACGATATAGCTTATAACACGCATTCGCCAATTCGTTTATCCATATGACTTCTAGAGACTGAAACATATTTCCTCTGTCCGTCTTCCCAGCTACATAATATAACCTTCAGTCTTTCAAGACCCGCAATCACAGATATCCTAACTCTGACCCATCATTCCCTAATATCTCTTCTTCTTTTCACGGTAAATGGTTAACCGTGGACTACAGAGGTTGTACCTTTTTGGTGCAACTTCTTGTATCAATATCATTATAAATTAAAAAAAAATAGATTTAAAAATGTACTCCACTATGACCATTGACTACTGTTTTTGTTATATAACCTTAGTTGAAACTAGCTTTGAAAATAAAAAAATAAAAAATGTATTTTTAATATTAAATTATTTTTACTACCATAGGATGTTTTTATTTCTCAATAAATTACAATTACTGGTTAGTTTTTGATATGTTAATATCTAAAAAATAATTAATAAAAAAATATATCGATATATCGTATATATCGATATATTTGCTCCGATATATTTATGTATCGATATAGCGCTATAAGCTATATTGATATATTAAAATAATTTGCCATCCCTAAACTAATTTGATTTTTGTTGTCTGTATTTAAATACATAATTATTTATCTCTAGGCCTTAAGCCCAAAAAATTTCCTAGCGATCCTCATGAAGCACAAAGATTCTCGATAATATATTAATTAAATAGCCATATGTAAAAAAAAATACTGATTTCTAGTCGTGTTATTACTTGTTTATTCCGAGTAATATCACTGTCTTTTTTTTTGTTTAACCATTTATCAGAAAAGACATGAGATTTATTTCCTCAAAGAAATATTAATGTTAGTTGTTAACGTGGTACATTGCCTTCTCATGGAATTCTCCAGAGAGAGGCAAATAAAGCTTTTGACCTCTCTCTTCCTCAATCCTGGTAGGATTTTATTTACTTTAATATTTCAATTTTTACACAAATTAAATTTTATTGGTCTATTTTTTATATATAAATAACTAAATCGATTTTTGGAGGAATTTATTGCCATTAATGATAAGCAAATATTTGGAGAGAAAAAAGAAATTGGTTGATTTATTTCATAAAAATACATTTAAAATCTTTGAAATTAATTAAATATAGTTGTAAAAAATTCTACTAATAACTCTGACAAAACTGCATGAATCTCAAAATAATACCAAATTAAAAATTTTGCCTGTTAATGTTTTTGATTTAAGTTTAAAATGGGAATCAGAATCTCTGAAAATTATCTGAATTTTAATGAAGTCTAAGGGAATATTCTCTCTCTCTATCTATAATGAGAAACGTGTTGGTCCTAGTGCAAAAGGGCATTCCTAGAATAATAGAAATTAATCTCTAATAGTGTGAAACAGGCTTGGATAATTAAATTATAAAAGAAAATACATGATTCTATCCGCGCCCTTATTTGTCATTTTCCTCGGTCAGATCCTAATAAAAGATTCGCTTACTAGTATATTTATTAAATAATTTAAAAAGTGAAATATTTTTCAAGACGATTCGTTAGAGCGGCCCTACTAATTAATAAAACTTAAATTTAAATTGTTAATTTAGGCCTATATTATGACATCGTCTTAAAATTTCAATAAAATCATCCAAAAAATTATATTTTTGGATTTTTTAAGCGAAAGTTCTAAAATTAGTGAATCCAAAACCGAATCATTTCTCTACATTAAAAATACAAATATTTCGCTACAAGAACAAACTTTCTACGTCTTTTCGTTTTCGGGTTTTAGTGGGTAACCGATACCCGTACACTCGAACCTACAGACTTAAAAAATCATAGTTGGAAATGATTTTTCTCCACGTTTCAGATATTAAGCATAATGAGAAAATCAATTTTTTTTTATCAAGATATTAACCTATTTTTGTTTTACGTGAATCCGCCTGCCTTCCAGAGTATAGCTAACTAAAAGCGTACTTTGAGTTTTGAAATTAATAGTAAGTTATTATTTTCGAATTGCAAAGTCTATAAATATTTTAAGCCATAATCTATAATAATTTATCAAAAAAAAATTGTAGGAAATTATTTCAATTAAAGATAAGCAAATATTTCGAGAGAAAAAAAGAAATTGGTTGATTTATTTCATAAAAATACATTTAAAATCTTTGAAATTAATTAAATATAGTTATGAAAAAATTCGACAAATAACTCTGACAAAACTGCATGAATCTCAAACGAATACGAGATTAAAAATTTTGCCTGTTAATGTTTTTGATTCAAGTTTAAAACGAGAATCAGAATCTCTGAAAATTTCGATGATTGGGCAGTCGTTTTCTTCAGCGAAACTCATGTGCAGCGATCCTGCTTAACTCTAGTTATCGTTTGTGAATCTGTGCTTTTTTAAAGCTATGCTAGAAATAGAAAATTAAAATCGTCATCTAGATCTAGAATATAAATTATTATTCAAATAGTAGTTACCTATTCTATTTTAGAAATTCTTGAATAATGTAATAATATTCTATTTCAGATCTATAATCATTCTCTTCTAAATATTGATACTGCTATTATTCACTATTTCGAATTGACAGCTGGTTAGCTAATGATCTCTCTGCTCAGCTTTAAAATAGATTTCCGTCGGCCATCATGTTATTAGTATTATTACTAAATGAGATATTTAGGGGATAATCAAACAATTATTATAATAGTTTCTTTTTAAAATATTATCTCAAAAATCTGGTTTGACTTAAACACACTACGTGAGACACATGTCCTTCCCCTGCTCGTATAAATTATAGGTTTTATTAATATTTAAATTTACCATATCAATACCAAGTAGAGAATATTCATACAGGGTTCTGGATAGTTGTTCCCTTATTTAATCATATTAGAATATTTTTAAGTAAAAATTTTGAAGGTCTTGGTGAACACTTTTGGTTCTTAGTCATAATAATAAAGTGAACACTAAAGAAATTATAGTGTTTTATTGTGTATGCAGTTAACAGTGGACAATAGGGTGGTCCGAGGGGTGAACCGCGATTGGAATTAGGTGTACACCGTCTTTGGAATTATTTGGAATTACTTTGAAATTAACCGAATGTTTTCTACATTTGATTCAATCGCGAATCTAATGTAGGGAATTTTTGTCAAATATTGAGTGAAAATAATATTTGAACTTATATATTTCTAACTTGAAATAATGATATTAAATAAATTTTATAATTTTTCTCATTAATATATCAAAGAATAATTGATACGTCAACGAGAATTATTTTGACCGTGCTGATTTGAAAAAGATCCCTCGCGAGATAAAAATATATTTTTCAAATCAGCGCGGTCAAAATAATTCTCGTTGGCGTATCAATTATTCTTTGATATATTAATGAGAAAAATTATAAAATTTACTTTGGAATTCATTAGATAATCTATTGTCTTCTACTTGGAAATGAAAGTGGAAGTGGAAGTAGGTGTACACGATTTTAGGTCGCGGTTCACTCCTCGGGGTGGTCCTTATTTTGGGTATTTTCTAATTTTTACGCTGACAGAGACTATAATATGGTTCGAAATAAATATAAAAAAATATCCCCTAAGTTTCAAGTCTCTATCTCAATTTTAAACTATACCGAACAGCGTGCAAATTTCCTATATAGGTATAACATGGGGTTTTTGGCATTGAACAATCAATTTTTTTATTCCGGGGAAAGTAATAGTTCAAAAAATTTGAAATTGTATACACTTTATCCTTATGATAGTAGCTATTCTTAAGAATTTTTACAGATTTTTAGCTATTATAATTTTGGAGTTAGAGCTAGATAAAATACTGCTATATTTTAGTGTTAATAAGTTATAGACTCCAAAATTATAATAGCTAAAAATATGTAAAAATTCTTAAAGATAGCTACTATTATAAGGATAAATTCTACAGAGTTTCAAATTTTTTGAACTATTACTTAGGCCGGAATAAAAAATTGATCGTTTAATGCCAAAAACGAATGTTATTTAGATGGGAAAGTTGGATCGCTGTGCGGCACAGGTTAAAGTTAAGATAGGGACTTGAAACTTGGCGAATATTTTTTTTTTTTTATTTTTTAACCATATGAGCTTCTGTCAGAATAAAAATTCGAAAATACCCAAAATAAGAACCACCGTACTGGACAATGTTCAATGTTGTTTCGCCTTAAGAGGCCGGTTGTATGTCGCAAAGTAAATGCTTTTTGCCACTAACCAAGGGTAGCTGGTAAATGGAGGGGCTGGGATGGCCAATCAGATGACAAGCACTGAAAGTTCCTGTCATCTGATTGGCCATCCCAGCCACTCCATTTACCAGCTACCCTTGGTTAGTGGTAAAATGCATTTACTTTGCGACATACAACCGGCCCTAAGACAGCATCATCATACTATAATTACTTTAGTGTTCACTTTATTATTATTACTAATAATCAAAAATGTACCCTAAGACCCGGTTGTATGTCGCAAAGTAAATGCTTTTTACCACTAACCAAGGTAGATGGTAAATGGAGCCACTGGGATGGCCAATCAGATGACATGTACATTCAGTGGCTGTCATCTGATTGGCCATCCCAGTGGCTCCATTTACCATCTACCTTGGTTAGTGGTAAAAGCATTTACTTTGGGACATACAACCGGGCCTAAGACCTCCAAAATTTTTACCACAAAATATTATAATTTAAATTTACTTTAACAATGTTGGAAAATGAAAAATCATAAAAATATTAAAATTAGACACGAATCATAAACCTGCTGCTCTTTTAGAACAAAAATATTTTTATTGCCTGTTCTTTAATGTTCGAAACGGTTTTTAGCTCTATGTTTTTCTCACCGAGCTTGAAGGTGGAGATATGATGTTGAGAGGCCAGACAGGGACCGACCACCCAGGTAGGGGTCGCTCATAAAACTTTTAACATGATTAATGAAGTTAAATAAAAAATCAACAAAAAAAGAAAAAGACAAATTCGAAATGTTATTAGTATGTAGGTAGTATATACCTTATACCTACCTAATTTATATATATTGAAAAAATGTATTGATTGTTTTTATAAATTTAAATATGGTATATAAATTTTTTTATTTAAACTAGTCTTAAACTTTTATCCAAAATTCAAACTTTTCTGGAGATTTTTTTTCCCTTACCTAATCGATAGAATTTTTTTATAAAAGAAAAAAATTGTTTTATAAAATTAATTTAAAGCAACACTAAGCAAATAAATATTATGAACCGAGAATTATACAGATTGTCTTGGAGAAGAAACTATCTTGAATAAAAAATCAACTGGTTTATTCACCACATGACTTTCAAATTTTCATTTATTTGAAGTCATATCGACACCACTAATTTACACCCCCTTCCTTTATTTCGATTTTTTTTCTATTTTCTCTAAAAAATTTTAAAAATATCGTTAGAGCCGTTTATGAGAAAATAAAAAAAAATAAAAAAAACGAAAAATCTTTCATGTAAATGTCCACTTCCGGTTTTCCGATTTCAACTAAAAGCTTGCTGTACCCCTTCTAACCTATATCGAGTTTAAGTTTCGAATTTCGTAGCTCTGAGACTTATGGTTGCAAAACGCAGGGGGGTACATACGTACATACATACGTACGCACTGACCAAATGGATTTTTGGCCCCTTTTTGGTTTCTGGGGACCACAATTTCCGGCTTTATGTCCTAAATCTGATTTTCAACTATTAAAAGCATCGATTCCTTCCACCTAGAAGTTACAAAATTAAATTAACTTGTTTCATCTCTGAGATACAAACTCTAAAAGAGTCAGGACATAGACAGGACCTAGACAGGCCATAGCAATACTTCCCCATTATATTCTATGAATATACTTAAATGTGAAAGTAAAAATCTAAATATTTATGAAATTTTTTTATAAATATTAAATCGAGGAGATTAATGATTTTCTAATTATTTCGGAACTCTTTAAGCTTATTAACTGTTTTAAAATATTTCCATAAAAACAAATTGATATTTTCATTTTTAACCGACTTCAAAAAAGGAGGAGGTTCTCTATTCGATTGAATTTTTTTTTTTTTTTTTTTTTGTGCCTATGTTACCTCATATCTCCGCCAATTGTCAACCGATTTTGAAAATTTTTTTTGCATTGGGTCCAGTCTAGCTTCCGATTGGTCCCATTTTTTTTTCGATTTTTTTTCATAGGTATTAGACCTTTTTTATTAGGTTTGTTTAGGTTTGTTTAGACCTAACCTCTTTGTTTATTAACCGATTTCGATGGTTCTTTTTTATCCGAAAGGGGGTGTCTTAGGGATGGTGTCATATTAATTTGGTCAAGTTCTGATGATATAATCACTATTAATAACATCACTAAAAAGAGAAAAATAAAAATTTTTAAGAAAAAAATAAAAACCGACTTCAAAAAATTAAGTGCAACAAATATAAAAATACACTAAAAGGTATAAAATAATTATTATCTTATTTAGTTACAACTAAACGACGAAATATTAACACGAAATTACTTTTGAAGTTGGTGCCAAACATATACCTTTTATGAATCGCACTCGACGGATCTTACTTAGTACGTTTGGCGGGTACGCTCGCTTATAGGTATAGTTTGTTTGGCACCGACTTTAAAAAGTAATTTCGTGTTAATATTTCGTCGTTTAGTTGTAACTAAATAAGATAATAATTATTTTATACCTTTTAGTGTATTTTTATATTTGTTGCACTTAATTTTTTGAAGTCGGTTTTTATTTTTTTCTTAAAAATTTTTATGAATCGCACTCGACGGATCTTACTTAGTACGTTTGGCGGGTACGCTCGCTTATAGGTATAGTTTGTTTGGCACCGACTTCAAAAAGTAATTTCATGTTAATATTTCGTCGTTTAGTTGTAACTAAATAAGATAATAATTATTTTATACCTTTTAGTGTATTTTTATATTTGTTGCACTTAATTTTTAACCGACTTCAAAAAAGGAGGAGGTTCTCTATTCGATTGAATTTTTTTTTTTTTTTTTTTTTTTTTGTGCCTATGTTACCTCATATCTCCGCCAATTGTCAACCGATTTTGAAAATTTTTTTTGCATTGGGTCCAGTCTAGCTTCCGATTGGTCCCATTTTTTTCGATTTTTTATCATAGGTATTAGACCTTTTTTATTAGGTTTGTTTAGGTTTGTTTAGACCTAACCTCTTTTGTTTATGAACCGATTTCGATGGTTCTTTTTTTATCCGAAAGGGGGTGTCTTAGGGATGGTGTCATATTAATTTGGTCAAGTTCTGATGATATAATCACTATTAATAACATCACTAAAAAGAGAAAAATAAAAATTTTTAAGAAAAAAATAAAAACCGACTTCAAAAATTAAGTGCAACAAATATAAAAATACACTAAAAGGTATAAAATAATTATTATCTTATTTAGTTACAACTAAACGACGAAATATTAACACGAAATTACTTTTGAAGTTGGTGCCAAACATATACCTTTTATGAATCGCACTCGACGGATCTTACTTAGTAGTTTGTTTGGCACCGACTTTAAAAAGTAATTTCGTGTTAATATTTCGTCGTTTAGTTGTAACTAAATAAGATAATAATTATTTTATACCTTTTAGTGTATTTTTATATTTGTTGCACTTAATTTTTTGAAGTCGGTTTTTATTTTTTTCTTAAAAATTTTTTTGAAGTCGGTTTTTATTTTTTCTTAAAATTTTTATATTCTATATTAAAGGAGAGATTGAATCGTCTACATAAAATTCTTATGATGTCCAAGTCATATGGGCATTATAAACAACGAAATGGTGGATCAACTGGCCGAAAATGTCTTGCATGGGATAGAATTATCCCTGGGATTGCCCGCTCCGAATGCTGCCTTTTTATTTAAGGGAAATTCGTTCGATATATGGCAAAATTCATGGGATTCCACTTCCCAGATGAAGGGCGGGCATTTGTACTCAATCATGGGCCATATCCCACGTCAATGGCGGTTTAATGATTGTCTATTGTATATAAAAATATAAAAATAATTTTTAAGAAAAAAATAAAACCGACTTCAAAAAATTAAATGCAAAAAGTAAAATACACTAAAAGGTATAAAATAATTATTATCTTATTTAGTTACAACTAAACGACGAAATATTAACATGAAATTACTTTTTGAAGTCGGTGCCAAACATATACCTTTTATAAATCGCACTAGACGGATCTTACTTAGTACGTTTGGAGGGTTAGCTCGCTTATAGGTATAGTTTGTTTGGTACCGACTTCAAAAAGTAATTTCATATTAATATTTTGTCGTTTAGTTGTAACTAAATAAGATAATAATTATTTTATACCTTTTAGTGTATTTTATTTGTTGCATTTAATTTTTTGAAGTCGGTTTTATTTTTTCTTAAAAATTATTTTTATTTTTCTCTTTTTAGTGATGTTATTAATAGTGATCATATCATCAGAACTTGGCCAAATTAATATGGCACCATCCCTAAGATACCCCTTTCCAATAAAAAAAGAATCATCAAAATCGGTTAATAAACAAAGAAGTTAGGCCTGAACAAACCTAACAAAAAAGGTCTAATACCAATAAAAAAAAATGGAACCAATCGGAAGATAGACTGAACCCAATGCAAAAAAAATTTCAAAATCGGTTCATAATTGGCGGATATATGAGGTAACATAGAAACAAAAAAAAATCAGTCCAATAGAGAACCTCCTCCTTTTTTGAAGTCGGTTAAAAATTATAGTTTTAATTAGGGATGTTGCCGAGCTTCGACTCCGAAAGGTCGGAGCTTCCGATTAATTTTATACCCCCGACTCCGACATCGGCTCCGATAATTTTGAATCGGAGGTTATAACGAAGATCGAAATATTCGACCGCGGCCAGTCAGAGCGCGCACTTACAAGTTTTGACTTGTCGGCCGGGGCATCCCCTAACGCCAGCATATTTTTCTATTGTTGCATGTTACTTACGTATGTGTATTATTATTTATATTTGACTGATTACAGAATTATATTTCTATTATTTCATTAGGCCTGTCATTAACAGTTAGTTAAATACATCTCTTCTAATCCGACTCCGACTACAGCTCCAATAATCAAATTTAAAATCTCCGGTTCCGATAAACCCACCTCCGTAACATCCCTAGTTTTAATTATAAGTCTAAGACATGCACATATAGCAACGCCGAAACGGCTCTTTTATTTTAAAGTTAAAGAGAATCCCTATTGCGATTGCGAGGATACCACTGTAGGAGATATTAACCACTGCTTTCTTGGTTGCGAGAAAAACCACAAGTCAAACTACACACTAATATTCAACAATTGGAAACCCAATCCAACTTTCAACAAAAATGGACTATTTACTAGAATATTTTAATTGTAATGATTTATCGATACAAAAGTGCATTGCCAAATTTTTAATATCTTCACGGCTGTTCTTGTAATTTTTCAATATTTATTTTTTATTAATTTATTTTGTTAAAATCATTTTATTTGATCCAAATGTTGATATTTCGATTGTTTTGTTTATTATTAAGGCATTCAGTTTTTATTCTTGATAATCTTTATAGAATTTTGTTTCTGACCAAATAGTAATAAGCCGAGGCTATTAAAATAATAATAAAAAAAAATTTCGATCAATTCTAAAATTAATGTTTTCCCTGATTCCGCTCCTTATCTAAAATTTTGGGATTAAAAAAGTCAAAATTGTGTCCCAGATTAGATAAATGTCTAGCTAGACAAACTGTCTGTTTTCAAAATATATAATTTGTTTAGTGTTCAATTTCTTAAAGCAACTCTTTTCTTTTTTAAAAAATCAATGATGAAGGGAAAAAATTCCCCCGAAACATTTTGATTTGGAACAAACATTTTAAGTTTCTTTTTTATAAAAAATATGTACCTATATATAAATATTCTTTATTTTTCTAAAAAAAAAATGAAAATGCGATATTTTCCGAGGTAAAATAAAAGCAATAAAAATACTTTGCGGTTTATTTGACCCCTAGTGGTTATATATATATATGTATATTTTTTTTGCTGTTTCCTAATTAAAGCAAATTTAATTGAAGGGTCTAGATTCGTATAAACTCAAAGGGGTTTAGCAAAAAAATTAAACCACTCGATGTTTTAAAAAATCCTGAGCAGAAGTTTGATTTACATATTATATTCATCATTATAGAGTATAGAGTATTCAATCCGAAGACTGTTTTGACGCAAACACTCACCTCCATTCTATGCTAATTATTTCACTTCTTTAAAGTCCCACATACAATAATCATTTTATATCTGAGAAAAATATTCTAATCTAGAATCTCTTTCCCCATCTTTTCCACTTCTCTCTCAACAATCTCTAAGCAAAATATCATCCTGGAAATAAAATAATTATGTACATATGTATTTTACTAGAGTTAGAGAGTATAGTTCAGAAGGTTTGACCTTATTCATCAGTATTTTTAACTATAAATATTTAATCTGTTATTTCTTATGGGTTCATATACCCAATTGGTTGTAGGTAAATTCGTTTTTTAACCGACTTCAAAAAAGGAGGAGGTTCTCTATTCGACTGAATTTTTTTTTTTTTTTTTTTTTTTGTGCCTATGTTACCTCATATCTCCGCCAATTGTCAACCGATTTTGAAAATTTTTTTTGCATTGGGTCCAGTCTAGCTTCCGATTGGTCCCGTTTTTTTTTCGATTTTTTTCCATAGGTATTAGACCTTTTTTATTAGGTTTGTTTAGACCTAACCTCTTTGTTTATGAACCGATTTCGATGGTTCTTTTTTTATCCGAAAGGGGGTGTCTTAGGGATGGTGTCATATTAATTTGGTCAAGTTCTGATGATATGATCACTATTAATGACATCACTAAAAGAGAAAAATAAAAATAATTTTTAAGAAAAAAATAAAAACCGACTTCAAAAAATTAAATGCAACAAATAAAATACACTAAAAGGTATAAAATAGTTATTATCTTATTTAGTTGCAACTAAACGACGAAATATTAACATGAAATTACTTTTTGAAGTTGGTGCCAAATATATACCTTTTATGAATCGCACTCGACGGATCTTACTTAGTACGTTTGGCGGGTACGCTAGCTTATAGGTATAGTTTGTTTGGCACCGACTTCAAAAAGTAATTTCATGTTAATATTTCGTCGTTTAGTTGTAACTAAATAAGATAATAATTATTTTATACCTTTTAGTGTATTTTATTTTTTGCATTTAATTTTTTGAAGTCGGTTTTTATTTTTTTCTTAAAAATTATTTTTTTTGCAATAGCGATTCTGTCACATAACAAACGAATTCTCAAAAGGATTTCTCTTTATAGATCAACAACTCTGCTCTTCTCGGCGAAACAAAATCTCTTCAAAATAATTAACCCGTAGGTTTGAGTATCTTTTTTTGAAAATTAGATGGATTTTTTCAAAAATATAACTCACGGTAAAAACCAAATATATCAAGAAAGAATTTTTTAATTAAGTAAGTACGTACTCGGGTTCAACTCATGAGGGGTCGAAGCTCTCTGATATGCAATGTAAAAATATTCTGCTTAAACAGAGGTTCCCAAATTGTGCTCCATGGCGTCCCGCGGAGGCGCGGCCTCTTCACAGGTACGCCGCGAAGCTTCATAATTAATTGGAGCAAGACATTTGGCCTAACAAGACAAAAAACAATGTGAGAAGCTAAAAATTTATTTATTAGACATCCATAAAGTGAAAAAATGTAACTTTGACACCCTCAAAAATCTGAAATGTTGACAAAGGGCCCCCTGTGGTCTGATTTTAATAGAAAAATAAACTATGAATTATGAATTATTAAAATTTACTATAAATTCCGAAGATATTTTATCAATTCTAATACAAGAGAATTAGAGAGACCAAATACAGTATTTGTTTTGATATATGTAATTTTTCTTAGGGCCATGGAAAAATTTTAATTGAAAAAAGGCGCCACTCGAAAAAGTATGGGAACCCCTGTACTAAAATCTTAGATTTTTAACCTTAATTAAATTCTTTCTTGAAAAATCTTTTCAATTTTGTCCTTGTTTATGAAAATTCATTTATCCTGGTCGGCAAATGCTGTCGCTTGTTCGAGTGATAACAAATCATAATATATGGTAGGTAAATTAAAATTGAATAGTTCTAGAGATATGGAGCTAAAATTTAAAAAACAAGTTAGTAATAATAAAATCTACACCTTTACATCATGTTTTTACTTTATAGCTTAACAAATCACAACATTTGCAAGTAGTATATGGAATCTTGAAAAAGTTTTCTGTTTTTCTTCCAATTTCTGTGGTTGTTTAATGTTTTTCGAAAAAAATTATTATTTCTATTATTAATTAATTAGTGGGATAAAACTAAACCAATCAATCAAAAGATTGAAGTAATTTTTGGAGCCGGACTAAGTGAATTGAGTGAATATTGATGAGGTAGACCAAAATTAAAAAAAGAAGATAATTTAAACTTTTTTTTTATTCATCCGCTTGTTCTTCCGGTCCAGCATCATTATAATTAATAATTTAAACTATCTTTTTATTCATAAACCGACGTTTCGGAGGCTCATTCCCTTCTTCTTCAGGGCTTTGAAAGGTCATTGAAAGAAATTCAATGTGACATTCCCCTTTGTCTCCTTTCTCAGTGGCAGTAACAATGTTATATAGTATTTCATTCTCAGCAGAATTTAGTGTAGTACTATACTAAATTCTGCCACTGAGAGAAGAGACAGACGGGAATGTCACATTGGATTCAATGACCTTTCAAAACCCTGAAGAAGGAGGAATAAGCCTCCGAAACGTCGGTTTATGAGTAAAAAGATAGATTAAATTATCTTCTTTTTTAAAATTTTAGTCTGCCTCACCAATATCCACTCAATCAATCAAAATATGTCTTTTTGTAAATTCATTTATTTAATTATTGGCGATGATTTGATGACACTTTCATCTTGTACAGATCTTACTACAATTTGCATAATATAATTCAAATCACGTAAGTCATCCTAGCATGTGCGAAACATCAGAAGCGCCGAAGGCATTTACAACAGACCAAGTGGAAGGAAACACCAACCTGAACAGATCTGCATATCATATAAGCGATCAATGTTTCATTTGGATCTCCATAGGAACAATTCCTTCTAAACACTTTCAATTCCGTCTATCTGTAGTTTGAAAGCTAAATATGGTGTAATACAAACTTGAAATATCAAATGCTATGTATTTATTTTGCCCGAAATCAAAAGTGGTATTAAAATTTTAATCGAATGAATATTACTCGGTATGTCAGGCAGGAAAATCTAAATTTCATTATCTCTTCTCATATTTACTTATAGAAATACAACCCTATCTTCATTTTATTATTAGGTATATATCAAGGACGTAGCCATTTTTTTTTTGGGGGGGGGGTTGTTTGGCCATCTTCAGTAGAACTCATCATTATATTGTTGAATGTTCCATGTTTCTTTGAGGAAAGATGTTGGAAACCCAATATGTTTTTTCTAAGATTTTTCCAAAACTAAAGTGACTATGTAGAAATTAAATTTTATAATTTAGAGAATTTTTTAGTCACATATAATAAATAAATACAATAATTTTTATCGGTTATTATTATTTATTTGATTAGTTTACCAGACAGTTTCGGTCACCTCTGGTTGACCATCTTCAGTGGACACTAGTACTCATCATATATTGTTCTATGTTTCTTTGAGGAAAAATATTGGAAACCCATTACATCTATTTATTATATTATGTGACTAAAAAACCCTTTAAATTATAAAAAAAATGCTTAAATCTTTGCATTAATTATTTATTTGCAAAATGTAAATTCTACATAGTCACTTTAGTTTTGGAAGAATATCTTAGTGTAAATAAATACAAATGATTTATATATATATATATATATATATATATATATATATATATATATATATATATATATATATATATATAAAACAATCTTTTTAGGTAGTTGTTCCGCCAAATGGGTTTTCTTAGGATTTTTTTGAGCCATGCTTTCTTAATATAGTCATAATTTTACGATCGGTCCAATAATTCAAATAAAGTATAAATAATATATTTTAAAAATTGATTCATTTTAATTTACGTGAATATAACAAAAATATCTTAAAATCTTTAGGAATTTATACCATTGAATTTTTCGAGTCGGAAGCCCTCGAAAACCTTTTCGAAAATCGGTCGGTTATAGATTAGAGAGAAAGAAAAAAAATATTACCTGTTTGATCAGTTGGGCTTCCTGCCCACACCCTCTCAAGGGATGTTATCCTTAGGGCCCGGTGTCTGTCACGGGCATTTAAAAAGGAGAACACATTTCAAGGTAGGCGGACGGACCTCCTTCAGACAAATTCGACATCACAAGGCACTGACAGAGAAAATTCCATTAAATATTTTTATTTTTATTTATTTTTTTATTAGGAGCTAAATATTTTTTAAATAAGATATAATTTGGTCGGAAAGAAGATATTTAGAATCTAATGGTTGTAAAGGGTTTTATAGGGTGTTTCCAAAGCACACTTTGCGCTCAACCTTCTCACTATAACCGGTATTTCGACTCTTATGTTGACCCTTCGTCTCTTAAAAGAATTACCGAATATTAGTTTAACCTAATAAGAAGATTACATGGCATTAATTTATAATATTATGTTGTATTTGATTAAAAAGCATTTCAGCAAAACAGAAATAAGTAATACGTAACAATTTACTTCTTTTTGTAAGATAATAAGCAGGGACGCGCTAAGTTCCATTTGCGCCGTCATAACAGTGAATGTATACTGTTATGTTCAAGTTTTTATTTCAAACTGTATACATTGTACCGAATACTTTGAAGTAACATACTGGAAAATGTATTCAATTCTCTTTGTCTCTTTTTCTGTCACAAATCTTATTCTTTTAGTAGTAAATTTTTATTTAAAAAAATGTTTAATAATAATACCGTTATTGATATGCGTGTTCAATAATTTAACTCTTTAACTAAATATACTTCTCTTACAGGCTCTGGAGAAATGCAGTTATTCAGGAAGGAAATTTTTTTGCGTTACAAAAAACGTTTAAAAATGTCAAACATATTATTTTTGTAAATTTAACTTAGATTCGTAAGCAGCGACCTCAAAAGCCCCTCAATACCAAATTTCGGCTAAATCTGATATTTTTAAAACATACATCGTCGCCTTAGAGTGTAAGCCTGTTAAATCCATTTTTTATCATATATGACATATTAATACCTAGAGTTCGAAAGAAAAAGAAATGCTGCATTGTCCATGTAAAACTGCTACTTAAAATTAAGATCGTAAGTTGTAGAAAAAAATGTGAAAAATAGTTTCTTCTATAACAACAATATTAAATTTTCTTTGTTTTTTCTCTGACCTGTAAAATTTCCTTGTTGTGAATTAGAAGGTTTACACTCTAAGGCAACGATATGTCAGCCATTTTGGAACCGCCATTTTGTTTTTCGTAATTTTGACTTTTGATTCGTAATCAGCGACCTCGACAACCTTAGTATACCAAGTTTTATTTAAATGGAAGAATGGCTTCATATTTTGGCCAGGTTTTCGGGCTTTGGGGCCACTGTGTGTCGTGCGAGATACTGATTTGAGCCTATATATGCACTTAGCCCAAATTACTGAAATATGAAATAGAAATGTGTATAGAGAAAGTAATTATCAGCCATCTAAGCGTTTTCAGTCCGAAGTTACAGAGGAGCTAAAATTGTGCAAGTTGCTTCCAAAAAGGGTTGTCCTGTAGTGCGCGCAGGCTCAAATTAAACTATGGTAAATTGTAAGATTTAAAAGTTTAAATTTTTATGTTCAGTTTAATTAAATGTTTTATGTCTGAGGCGACACTTATGTAGCGATTGAAGCCATCCTTCAAAACATTCTGAGTACATAATTACACGGTACTTAAGCACGAATTCTCTCCGTAGAAAGCGGCAACGTTATACCTCAAGCAACCCTATCCAATTTATCTATCGAATAGAAAGAGTTTGAAAATTAATATATTTGGATCTATGAACGATTTAAAGTAGGATAATTCTCTAAATGTGTTAATTTCTAGAAATAGTATTTATAAAGTTTAATATTATTTTTTCAGGTAATAATTTTCAGTATACAAAAAAATATTAAATCAATGTGTAAGATCTAATCACAAAGAGTAAAGTATAGAATAAAATTTAAGAGAAGAAACAGTCATAATTTGTCATTAGAAAAAATCCTATTTATTTATTGCTTTTGGTCACACGAAATTCCATGAGAATCCGAAATTGACCTTCGTTTTTCTATTTTTGTTATTCTTTTGAATCGCTTTATTTAGTTTGTATATTTTTATCGTGTTATCCACCCTTGAATCTTTTTTACTTTATTTTAAATATTAATCAGAAGTAGTGAATATATCTTATCTTTCTTATATTATTAAATGAGTAATTCTTCTATATATACAATCGGGTTCTCTTTCGCTAAAAATTGGTGTACTTATCAAGTATCATGAGTTATTAGTTGTGTCAAATTTTTAATCCGATTGAAATAAAGGAAGGGGGTGTAAATTAGTCATGTCGCAAAATAAATATTTTAATCGTTCATATCTCGTCTTCGGTAAGTCGCAGAGTCTTTAAATTTTAAACTTAAGCTATCTAGAGACTAGAAGAAGTACCACAAGATTTTGGCTAAAACAGAAGTACCGGAAGTTGATGTTTACGTACGTAAGAATGTACCCTCTGCGTTTCTCAACCATAAATCTCAGAGCTACGAAATTCGAAGCTTAAACTCGATATAGGCTAGAATGGGTACAACAAGTTTTTGGTTGAAATCGGAACACCGTACCGGACATTTACATGAAAGATTTTTCGTTTTTTTTTTTTTATTTTCTCAAAAACGACACTAACAATTTTTATTAAAACTGGTGTACTTATCAAGTGTGATGAGTTATTAGTCATGTATAGATTTTAATCCGATTGGAATAAAAGAAAGGGGTGTAAATTAAAAGTGTCGTAAAATAAATATTTTACTCATTCATATATCGTCTACGGCAAGTTGCAGAGCCTTGAAATTTGAAACTTAAGCTATTTCGAGGCAAAAAGTTACCGAGCATCGCTCGGTGCTCCAGGAACTTGCAGTAATAGTTCAAAACTAAGATGTTAACAGAAATTTATTTTTATGTGGTCCTATGAATTTTAAATTCTAGTTAATATATCTATATAAATGATGGCCAAAATGAAACATCTGATTTCGAAGGCCAAAAGTTGTAATAAATAAATAAATAAATAAATGGTCTTAAAAATTTAAATAACTTAATTTTTTTAGAACCTCTATCTGCACCTCAAAATTGGATAAGAGAGGTATTTTGGAAATAATCAATTTCAAATTAAATATAGTCATGATCTTGGAGATATATATAATAATTTTATTTTTTTTAACCTCCCTCATGAAACGGGAAGTACCTATTTGGTAAATAATCAATTTTAAATTGATATTGCTCATTTTAAATGGGAATTTTTATATGAGTCTGTTAGTTTTTCTTTATAAAAATTAAATGGAAAGGGGTTCCAAAAAATTATTAAATCTCTAAAGTCCATAAAACCAGGAAAGCTGAAATTTACTAGAAATAAAGTTTTTATTTAAAATATTCCACGAAGGTTCAAATGGGGCAGTGAAAGGAGGGGAATAAATCAAATTAAGAATCATTTTTTGGACCTTACATTTTATATGTTTAAAAATTACTAATAACTTACACCATGACAGAATTTGTGTTTGGTAATATGCCTCATGTGAAAATGACTATTGCCAAAGTATTCCACTTTGAAATTTAGAAGGTATAAAATAGATGTTACTATTATAAGTATTTATCAAACATTTTCTAAATATTTATATTTTTTGAAGATTGAATAGAATGAAGTCCAAGGTTAAATAAAAAGATGATTCCCAATAAAAGAAGATATATTGGAAACTTTTCCTTTTACACTTGTGAACCGATGTTTCGGAGGATCGTCCCTCTCCTTCTTCAGGGTTCAAAGAGTCAATGAGCATGTATTAATTTTCATTCTTGTCTATTTTATTATATGCTTCCTTCAATGACCTTTTGAATGCTGAAAATAAAGGAAAGATCCTCCAAAACGTCGGTGCAAAAGATAAAAGGAAAAATTTCCAATAAATGGGACTGATTTTTTTTACTTACTTACTTGTATTATCTTCTATTCAATCCTCAATTTTATATCATTTCAGACCGTCTCCGAGAAAAACACCTAATATTTTATATTTTTAATTTTTATTTAAGGCAGGGAGGGGGCTAAGATTCAGAGTTTCTGTAGGGGGGGGATTGTGTCAAAATTAGCATTATATGCCAAAAATAAAAACGGTAAAGTAAATAACTTCAACAAAAGGTAATAAAAACTTCTTCTAATTCTTTAGAAGTGAATAAAATATAATGTACAACGGGGGGGTTACTTTTCATGAAAATTGGGGGGGGGGTGAGTTAGCTAAGGGGAGATGGGCTCCCCTGTTTAAAGTTATCTCATCTCCACGATAATCTGTATCATCGTCATTTTTAAAATTGTTTATAGTTGCTCTATACATCTCTAATAAAGCAATTAAATTTTTAAATTTGCCATTGATAAAGGGGGAATGTTTGCCGAAACGTTTGAAAATTTAATAAAAGTTTTGAGAGTGTTGAACTTCTAGATGTTTGGGAAATTTGTATCTGTATCTAAATACTTTTCCACAAAATCAACTGTATTTGTAATTAGATACTTTTTAAAATATATCTTTAACAACACTGATCGCCAGCATTGATGAACTTCAGAAATAAAAGCAAAACTTCCCCATTACACATTATTGAATGAACCCTATTTTAAATGAACAATTCAGAGTACTTAAACTCTCATTGAGCATTCACAAATGAAGCAACTTGTCAGTTTTCACTTAATCTCTGGTGGCCCTCTGCGTTAATCCCCCAACACTGTGGCTGGTCATCAAAAAGCTTCAAATACGAAATAAACTCCAAAACTGATCAATTACTTTTTAACTCTTTTGTATTATTTATGTATTATGATTTATATTTTAATTTTGTTATAAAATTGTATATAAATGAATAATTGATATATTTCTGTTTTTGTATGTATTGTATTTGTATTGTATTCGTATCATTGGAGTATTGTTTTTATATATCAATAATTGTGTATAATTTCAAACTCGATAATCCTCCCTCCCTCCTCCCTTCCATTGAATATTTGTTCAGATAATTTAATAAATAAAACATTTCCACTTGTTGACTTGGACTACGAGTACTACGTGAACTTGTCCTCGTCGACAGCTGTCAAAGCTTGAATATAAGATAAAAATCTTTCCCCTTCGTCAATATCTATTTTTATATCGTTCTAAATATACTTGCCATATCTATCTCTGAATAGAAAATAAATAAACTCGTCTATCACGATCTCTAGCGCTATTTCTATTAATAATAAACGATTTGCCCCTCATTTTCACTCCTGGTTCTAATTATTTATTAAATATAGATATATGGATTGAAGACTATCTATATCTATACTTAATAATAATCGGCTTTCGACAGCGGCGCCGGCGTAATTGGCTAAGAGTCAAAGAGTCCAATGGAGGTCAATGATTGGCTGTGCTTAGGAAATGCGTTAAATAAATACGTGGGAATTGAAAAATAATTTAAAATTTAACATTTTCAAACACGCCCCTGGCCAGCAAGATGCCCGCCGAGTGCGGGCTTCGCAGCTGCTTTTATAAGGCCAATTTAAAAGTGAGAGAGGTAGAATGGAGCTTTACATTAGGTAAGTTATTCTAAGCACAAAATAATTAATATCTAATATTTTTATTTTTTTGGTAAAATGAGGCCCTATAGCCGCGATAATATCTGTAGGTACGTCTGTAGTTCGTAAACTAAATTAAATACAAACTTTAAATTTACAAGTTATATGTATACCTACATTTCCCCTGAAATAAAAATTGTATTGAAATGTTAATACACTGTTTATTTTAGGTAGGGTGGAATTTTTTTTGGGTGAAAATATTTTTTTTTTAAGTAAAGAAAATTTTGAAAAAATTTAAGAAATTTTTTAAAATTTAAAATATAAAATACTAGGTAGGTTTCACTAAAAAATAAAAGACAAGATGCTTGTTTAGCATGACTCTATATATATTTCTGGGTATGAGCCCATCTTCAGGCGTTCACAGACAAGTTTCCTCTGCGAACTCCATGGGCTCATACCCAGAAATATATATAGAGTCATGCTAAACAAGCATCTTGTCTTTTTTTGTGAAACCTACCTAGTATTTTATATTTTAAATTTTAAAAAGTTTCTTAAATTTTTCAAAATTTTCTCTTCTTTAATTAAATATGTTTCACCAAGAACCTACACCATTCTCCCTTAACATTTTTTTTTTTTAATGAATGTGATCTTTACGTAAAATTAGGCTAAATTTTTTAAAATAAAATTCGATTTAAAATGAAAGGGCCCCAAAGGTCGAGACCTGTCGGCGTTCAGAAGTGGCCTATGAATAAATTCCATAAATTTGTTCATTTTCTTAGTTAATTTTATCATTAATATATCAATGAATAATTAACACATTAACGAGAATTGTTTTTGATCGCGCTTTTTAAACAAGATATATATCGCGAGACTACTGCTGGTTGAAGCTATTGGAGTCTGCTGAGTCTTAAGTCTGGACCAAGAGAGAATGAAACTCACTTAATATTTGACAAAAATCATCTGCATTCGTTTCGCGATCGAATTAAATACAGGAAACTTATGAAAATAAGATAATTTGATATCTCAATTATTATATTATTAATATATCTTTTAGGTATTCTTCATTCTTTACTTCTTATTCCTAGTCACTCAACTGTTATTCATGTTTTCGATACTCTTCTAGTTCTATTAGTTGAATTAAAGATTTCACTGTCGATGGTAACAGAATTGTTTTTATTTTAGGTTAAAAAATAAAATGAGAGATGGAGTCTTCTGTTTTTAAATGTTTTAAAATCTTCTAGTTCTTGTTTATTCACTTATTTTCACTGGTCCATCTTCCTTACTAAGTAGTGTTTCTGGTTTATCATCAGTAGTAAAATTTGGCGATGCTTTCTTATTCTCTAGGTCTTAAGTTTCTTCTTTTTGGTCTATCTTGCCTAAGTAAGGTATGGTGATCTTCTCTTTCGGTTCTTCTACTTTCTCCACTTTCTCTTCATTCTCATGTTACGGATTAATATTTGGCTCTTCTCTCTTACGACGATCTTCTAATTCCTTTACTTATTTCACTGGTATATTAAGGTTTGGCGATGATCTCTTCCAAATAGTTTCTATATTACTATTTCTTTGGTCTATTTCATCTCAACGATGCAATAAGTCATTCACTTAGAACATGCAGCACCTAAGCTATAATAAATTCCAGTTACCGAACAGAAGAGAACTTACAGAGAAACATGAAAGACTAAGGTGTTTTAGCACCAGGCTTTCAAACCTGACCTGTAGTTTTGTACTAATTTTAGATGGTCTCTTATGGTTCATCTATTTGTCTCTGGTCTATCTACCGTAATAACGTCGCGCCTCAAAACGTTGTAATTATTTCAATGGTAAATTTTGATATTTTTAAGTTAATTCTAACCGGATCGCTTTTCAGCTCATACTGTTATTATATCTATCAATTATTTAAATACCATAAAATGTTGTTTAATATTTAAAAAGTCTAATTTGTTTTTAATTTGTTTGCTTACCCGTTAATAAAACAAATCTACGGGTGTGAATTTATTTAATTTTTTCTTATGGTCACGAGGGTATAATAAAAATATTTACATTTATTATAGCAATGTGTTTATACTCATATTATAAACTTTTATATCATGAACAATTAAAGACATTCAAAGAATAAGAGGGAGAGCGTGCGCAGGCCGGGAGGGGTTCCCATTCAGATGGAGTCAAAAAGAACAAGTTTCCCGGGGATTCAAAAGATAATGGATCGTTAATCGATTCAAGTAAATATTAATTAACGGATAATTAGCTTGCGAGGGAGAAAACTTGTTTGGAAAATACAATGCATCATTTGACAAGTTGTAAACAATAGTTATATTTACGTAACAAGTATGGAAAGTGATACTTTATTGAACAATTAGGCAGATTATTTAGCACGAGCAATAGCTAAAGCAATTGTTTTTGTTTTTGTCTTTTATAAAAAGTCAAAATCACCAAAGATTTATTCTAGATTATGCTATAAAAATAAAATAATTTAATTCTATTATTTCTGTTTCTGGAATTTTTCATTATTTAAAGTGAAAAAGACTACAAAGATTACAATTAATCTATAATTCCCCCAGTATACGACGTTTTTCTGATTTTTTAAATTTTTCAACTAAAAGTTTCGAAGGTCTAAAATGTATTCAGATTTTCGTTTTGGAAATTCGAACATTTTTATTCTAGAACAAAGTTCATACGATTTTTTGTACTTAATTTCTTGTGGGTATTCGAATCCAGACATGTAGATATCAGAACGAAAGAAAAATAATGTATTTTCTTTACGTTCCAGACTTTTCTAAATTACACAAATAAGCCAAATATAATTTAGATAAGTATTTATTTGGAGACAGGCTGGAGAATCTTAGCAGAGATTTGATGAAGTGGCAGGTTGAGGTTAATAAAAGAAAAATATTCAGAATAAAATAATTCATTTTCTATCTTTTAAAATCTGACGTTTTGGAGTATCTTTCCTTCTTCTTCACTATTTAAAAGGGTCGATGAAGGAAGCGGCAAACGATAACACCAAACAAGCACTGTTAAAAGAGATAAAAAGCAGATGTGAGAGATTTCAAGTTGCCGGTAGAAATAGATTTAAATTTTCTTAGAAAATCAGAAGAGATCTATTAGATACGATGGAATGGATTATTTTTAATAGTGTCATCTATTAGATACGATGGAATGGATTATTTTTAATTAAATCTATGTCAGAAGGGTTGTTTTCACCCCCTCAGGAATAGACCCCCAGTGACAGTAACAGCAATTCGGGCCATTTGGGTATCCTGTGAGGTGCGAAGAGGCCCGTATTGCTGTTTCTGGCACTCGGGTTCAATTCCCGAAGGGGTAAAAAACAACCCTTCGGATATAGATATACAATCGATTCTCGATAATTCGAAATCCAAGGAAATACAAGAAAAATTTGAATTATCGAGACTTCGAATTATCAAGAAGTTTGAATTATGAAGAGGAAAGAAAAAAATTCGAATTATTTTGAGTTTTTATCGAGGGGTGAACCGCGTTTGAAATTAGTTGTACACCGTCTTTGGAATTACTTTGGAATTCATTAGAAAATCTATTGTCATATATTGTCTTCTTCTTGAAAATGGAAGTGGAAGTAGGAGTACACGATTTTAGGTCGCGGTTCACCCCTCGGTTTTTATTATATTTTTGAAAATATGTATGAGTTTACATAAATTTTCTATATAGCCTAGAATAAAAAAGTAAAAATAATGAAAACGACAAAAAAAGAACAAAATAATTACCTAATATTTACGCGGAAAATGAGGAGTAAATATTGCTAGGAAAAATTTGAATAATAAAGAGGGGAAGTGGCCTAGTTCGAATTATAGAACGTTCTCTCCCCTCTTGTTACGAAAAGGATTTCGAGTTATCGAGCCTATCAAAATACACAGCATTTTTTCGATTTACCGAAGTTAACAGCTGAAGAGTTCGAATTATCGAAAAATTCGAATTATCGAGTGTCAACTGTAATTAAAAATAATCCATTCCATCAGATCTAGATGACATATTTTCTAAAAAAGAAAGTAGATGACTTCAAGGTTCTTTCATTGACCCTTAAGACTCCGAAAAAGGAGGGAAAATCTTCATAAACTCCGGTTTAAAGAAAAAATTTAAAAATAACGTTCCAATAAATAATTTTATTTTTTCTTTATCTTTGGGCTACCTTACCAACAAATTAAGTACCTATAGCAAAAAATAAATTCCGATTTAATTCGATACTTTGGTTCGCCTCCCGAGCATACTTAAAAACTGTAATAAAAGGGGTAAGGAAAAATCGTGTGGTGGATTATTTTTTGTCACTCTACAAGTTATCTTGCTATAGACATGTTTCTGATAAAGATAATTGTATAGCTTAAACTTAAACTTTCGAGTGTAATCAATACACCAACACTTTTTCGGGTGTACCGAGTAATAATGGACAGTAAATAAAGCACCTCATTGTAAGGAAAAGGGAACGTGTTAGTCGATTATTGAAATTTACTTAGAAAATGCAATTTCGATTATTAGGCGGGAAATATCTTCCTTTTGTTTGCCATTCTAGCCTCAATTTTATTATCTTTCCAAAGGTTTACTCCCCAAGAGAAAACTTTATAGGGTGATAAAATTTGACTTCTAAAGGGTTTTTATACCCTCCGTTTTCTCTCTTTTTTTATATATAATAATTGCAATGCTAAGATTGAAAACTGATTTTTTTGGTAGCGTATATGTTTAAAATATTGCTCCGTTCAATCACAAGGAGATATTGAATGTGGAGTCATAACTACTAGATCTGAACGGCTCGTTTGGCGCAGTTTAAGCGTTTAAGCGCATTGAAATGTAGAATAAAACATGCTCTTTCATATTTAATGGACTCCTCGGCCGAGAAAGACATAAATATTTCTTTATTCGAAACAAAGGACGCCCGTGTTAGGGAAATCGATTCGAGAATATAAATCAACATTCTCGTTGTAATTATATTGCTACAAATATGAATAAGTAACTGAATTCGTTATAAGATTGAAATTAAATACTGATAAAGACAATTTATACAAGTGTACAAATTTACATAAAAAGAAAATTAATAATAAATACAAATAAATAATATAATTATTATAGCTCCCATACCTCCCGATCTGTATTGAATTCACTCGACATTTTTATTTTACTTAGTTTGTTTAAAAATGCTTGAAACATGAAGAAAAATCATTTTAAAGCATTAATTTTTTTCTGCCTTTCCGTTTGAATTTCGATACATATTCAAAAAACAATTGTAGAAAGTTTGTACTGGTGGCAAATTTTGTTTATTGCCAATAAGTAGACCTTAGTAGACTTTGAGCTCCCTTTCTTCAAAATTTCTCGTTCAAAAATGCGGAAAATAAATTATCTTTATAGTCCTTTATTAGATTTGGAATATTGTCTGTCTATCAATATTTCTGTTAATCTACTGTATTTCATTTTAATCATAACATCGAACTTATTAGCTATTTAACAGTCTAGCCAGAATATTGGTAAAGTAAAGCCGAAACAGCACCTGCAGGCGATATTATAATACAATATTTATCATCGGGTGCTTTTTTGTGAACCTGGTAGTCTGCGATTTTTTTTCAAAAACTTTTTACCTTATAAAATATTCGATCAAAAAAGGTATAATTCGCTGGAAAATGAAATTTAATTTTCCAATCAAAAAGGATGAATTTCGGATTTATTTAATTTTCCAATAACTAATCGCCCAATCGGATTCTTTCAACATGCAACAGACGTTTGTATGTTTTCCTTAATAATTCAATCGTAATTGACATTTTTATTATCTGATTAAGTTTTTTGTTTTCCAGTCTAAATTAGAAAATAGATGCAATTAGAATAATCTTTGGCTTTCATATAAATTATTAATCCCCTAAAGCGAAAGTGTCTCTTCTGTTATTTGATATATATATATATCGAGAGTTAATAGGAATAATTACTCAGGCTTAATACTGACTGGCTCTCACTATTCGCATACAAATTAATAGTATTTATTTATAATTGAGAGAACAATAAATAGCTTTTCGCATTATATTTATAACAATCTAATTAAATTCAGTTTCTCTTAAAGAGCAATCTATTAAGAGCATCATCAGCTCCTCTTGGATTTTAAATTCTAATTCGCATATAAAATGAAATTTATATATCGATTCAAAAACAAATTCTGTAAAATTTATAAATTATCAGTTATTTAATTTTATTATCAGTGGGTTTTGATATTAGACAATTAATTAAATTGACCGATGTAGATCTTTACCAAGTTTTATTTCGAAGTATTTATTTTTTGAGTATTTATAGCAGTGTTTTCCAACGTGGGGCCCACCGACCACAGGAGGTGTAATTTGATTGTTAAGGGGGAGCAATTCGAAAATGGGCCTAGTGGTATGTATTTGGGTTTTATTTTTATTTATTTCAGTTTTAGAAGCATTTAACACATTTTTTAGAAAAAACGTTGGGTGTATGTAAACACATCTATTATAACACATTTACATTATTTTTAGGTACGAATTTTTTATATTTTTTAGCCGTTTTTTCCTTTATAATTAAAAAAATATTTAAAATTAGTAAATTATCTTAGGATTCACAAATAATAATAATAATAATAATAATAACAGCGCGGAAGAAAGGAAGAGAGCAAAACAGAAAAACTCAAAAGTAACTAATTACATTTAGTTTTAGTTTATTTAATAAAACATTATAGTAAGTAGATAAAGAAAAATATGGAATACACTTAAATGATTGAAGAATCATAAAAAATACTAATGAACAAAATTTTGTTTTTCAATTGTATATATATTTATATCAGGGGTGTCCAGCCTTTTGCTTATACGATTTGAAGAAAAAAAATGTCTTGGACCGCGAATAAAATATTATAATTCAATTGAAATTTGTTATTCAAAAAAGATAGTTAATAATGTTGAAATAAGAAATTTATTATTTTTTTAGATCAGAGTGAGCTTCTAATTTTACTTTTTGTAAATTTTGTACTTGAAAATAGCTTCTCATATATGTAAATACATACCTACATACTTACAAAAAGTGATATTATGTATTATTATTTGTTTATATTTTTTTTTGGCTAGATAATTAATATAAAATTATAATAAAGAGAAAATATTTTTCTTTCAGATCGGTATTTAATTGTTGTTCTAGAACATTCAATTAGAAAGTTTCCATGTAGAAAATTTATTTCTAATGAAAATGGAGTCGAAAATAGACCAAAATTATGATTATTTTTTCAGAAATCTTAAAATCTAGTTCCAGATTCAAAATTTAAAATTAACACTTTTATTTTTTGAAAACTTCACAGTAGATTTTCAGATTTCTTATTTTAGAGAAAAAAAATTATCAGACCAAATTGTTGTATCCAGTATCTACATATAAATCTGAATGTTTTAAGGAATTTTATGACTTTATATTAGGCCACGGGTTGGACAGCCCTGTTTTAAATCGAATGCGATTAAAGAAGGATGTGAGGAATGATAATTTAATTTTTAAAAGGGTCACGGATATAATAATTCCTGACTATCCATTATCTATTTACATGTAAGACCGAACAAAGATCTTAAAGACAAGTCCTGACAAGTTTTAGTTCAGGAGAGAAATTATCAATTAATTGTGATTGTTCTAGAAAACCCCAATTCCTTGCCTCCTCTTGTATTAGGATGATAACTATAGACTTGGTTAGTGTCGTAGAATAATTATAAATTACTGAAATAATAAATATTTTAGAAAAAAGAAAATTGAGAAGAAGTATAATTTTTAAATATTCGAAACTTCATTATTTTTTTATCTTAAGTTTATAGTAGAGCTTATAATTTTGCTTTTAGTGAATTTTATTCTTGAAAAAAGCTTCATGTATTGTACAAATGTACATTAATATTTCAAAAAAGGGAATAAATATATCTCTACAAATAAATCTCAATGTTGTAAGGAGGTTTATGATTTTATGTTGGGCCACACTCATTGCAGTGCTGGGACGCATGTGGCACTGATTTATATAAATAACAAAAAAAAAAATTTTATAAAAAATTTTACTTAGGGGGCTAGAGAGGTTGGAAAACACTGATTTATAGTCTGTTCGCAGCGAATTTGCCGTTCGTGAGGGCAAAATAAGTCAACGCCTCCTTCTTACAGATGACACCTTTTTCTTTCCTTTTTGACCACGTTGCTCTTTGGTGGATCTTAATGATAATTTTTTCCTTTTCGGTTTTCCACTTGATATTTTGATAATGGGTGATTATTCATTTCTCAGCTAGATGTCTTAATAAGCTAGAAAGTAGAGAATAAAGGAGAAATTATTATTCTCCAGGTGGGAGTTGTTCCTCATTTGCACCAAGGAATGAGGATAAAATATGTGGCCAAATAAGTCTGAATGAACTGTAAATAGAAAAGAGTTCAAAAAAAAGAGAAATGACAATCCGTCTTTGAGCTTATTCGATCGGGAGACAACACCGGCCTATCTGGTCTTATCAGAAAGATTAAAGAGGTTCCCTGCCAAAATCACTAAAGTTCGCTGAAAGTTTCAAGACTTTTAAAAAGTTTTCATTTTTCTCCTAAATTTCATTTAAAATAAAAAATAAATAAATAATGATAAATTGAAAAAAACTTTTTATCAAATCAATATTTTTTAATGAAAATGATGAGAGAAGGAGTTGCACCAAAAAGGTACAACCCCTAAGGGCCTGGGTTGGCCCCTCCATCGTGAAAAGAAGAAGAAAGAAATTTATGGGCTGCGCGGGGGTCGAAGGTATCTGTGGATACGGGTCTTAAATAGCTGAAGGTTATAAGTCGCGGGAAAGATAGTGCCAGGGAGCGAGTTCCAGTCTCTGGAGGTCATAGGGATAAAAGAGTTGCCGAAAGCGCTTGTTCGATTTTTATCCAATTTGACAGCGAAGGGGTGCTGAGCGTTCGAAAACCGCGTGTTATTTTATTTAAATTGAGATACTTAGTAAAACGAGTATGATTTCTCTTTTATCAAAAGGTATAGAAGATTTAATCTCTGCAGGATTTATATATATATAACCAGCAGCGAATAGTTTTTATTCATTTAGCAGTATTATCTTAAATATATAAAATTAAACTGAATTCAACAATTCCAAACTACTAATGATCCAAATAACATTTTTCCTTTTTTAGACAATATTGAATTTACCGAAATAACCATCTCAGTCTCTTTGTTGCTATAGAGATGACACGACATAACCATTATTAATCGAATTGCAGACACTCCTCTTCCACTTTTCCCTCTCTTTTAACTCCTCTCTCACTCTCTGGAGCATGCAATTCTTTATTTAGATAGTAATGAATCGAATAAAACATCTTTTGAAACAATATTAATCACGTTTCAAGCTTAAATATGTTTACACAAATCAAACAAAAGAGAATCCTATCTAAATACATAAGTGTAGTATAAGCATGTTACAGACTTGTCTTAAATATTTTTCTATTTTATTATCATATATAAATATTATAAATTATTAAATAGAGATATTAGGGTCTTTTTTCATTGACAAGGATGCAAATAGCTGAGATACGTATCTGTCCTGTGTAGGAATAAATGAGCCGGCAAAGTGTCAGTAGGAGTCGCATAGCAAGGGTTCCGTACATAATACCTATATATGATGTTAAATGATGGCGGACTCATTTGAGGTCACGGCGACCAAGGTTTGGAACGCACTGGCACTCAACTTGAGGAAGATTGGGCGCCCAGAAGTATTCGAAGCAGAACTACACAGGCACCTAGCCTAATATATTTTTTTTGTTATTTTTTTTGTTTTATATCCTATTTATTGTAATTTTTTTGTTTTTGTTTTCATATCCTATATATTGTAATTTTTTTTTTTTTTTTTTTATATCTATACTTATATTGTAATTTTTTTCTCCCTCTCTTTCTATATATTTTGTATTTTTTTATTTTGTTTCATATATTTAGTATGTATTTTTCTTTTGATTTTTTTTGTTTTTTCTTGTATTATTTTAATTAATTTTTTTGTAAATATTTTGGTCTAAAATTGTACAGTAAAGGGGCTAGATGGCCCTACAGATACAATGTTATAATAAATAAATAAAAAATAAAATATGTACCTATTATACTATAATTGAATGACCAATTGCTCCGTAGATCTAATAGGTACTTTGGTCCGCCATAAGGGAGGGTAGCAAAAAAATGATTTTAACTTTCAAAAATACAGTGAAACACCTCAAATCCGAGCCCCGGAAATTCGATATACCGGGAAATCCGAACGAGTTTTTTTGACAAATTTAAGTTTGGGTAGGTGTTTTCTCGAACTCGAGGCTAGGCCAAAGTTTATTCCAATATCTCCGCAGTAAATTCACACTTGTATTTTGTCACGATTCCGCAACCCAGTAAATAACGTCGTTTATTGTAACTTTCTTCAGCCTCTCAAGGATAGAAAGAGAGCCATTTTCTTCAATAAGATTTCCAAACCACCAGCTTTTGGCTAATCCGAACAAATTGAAATCCGAACAGGCTACACCCCCAATTAGTTCGGATTTGAGGGGTTTCATTGTAATTAATTTGTTCTCACTTTTCGTTCTTTTTTTTAATTAAATATATATATAACCTTGCTGATTTCTCTTTATAAATTTATTATAAATGAGATATATAAACAAGTCGTGTGCTGGTGCGCCTGCCAGTTAATTTTACCTTGTGTTAAAGTTCAAATCCAATAATTTTATGCACATAAATATTTTTATTTAGATTGTTTCTAATTTGTAGCAATGTTTGTGCTGCCTTTTCGCCCCCTACGTCGTCTCGCTCTGTTTAGGCAAGTAATGCTTTTAGTAAACCGAGCCGAGAGTTGTCGCTTTAATTCTCTCATTTTGGCATATTAGTGACAACGGGGGAACATGTTATATATTTGGAATGTTAGTGCGTCGTCAGTCTGTGTGCGTGTTGTGGCTGTGTCGAGTTGGGAAACATCTCGCGACCAGTTGCTTCTTAGATAGCTTGCTTGAGACTTGAGATAAGCATCTAAGTTCATTCTGAAGAGAAGTTGGTTGGCTTCGTGCGGCTCAGCTTAACTATTTTAAGTGGCTGCAAACAGAGTCGTCCGCATACCAGTCGGCCAGACAACCCAGCTCGCTCTGCATATGATTTAATTATTCTGCATCGATATTCAAATAAATATAAATTCATATTTCTTCCAAAACTTAAGAACTGTGTAGTATTTATACTTTTCAACTTCAAGGGTTTTTGTCACACTCAAAAAATAAATTCAATAATTTATATTAAATCTTTTTCTTATTTGAATCAATTCACTAGAAGGTTTGGGTCACCACTTCTTCAGTTAAATATTTTTAGAGCGGGTCAAAATGTTGGTAACAAATAAATTTTATTTCAAATTGATTTAATTCTGGCTGAAAAGAAAAATCGAGAATTTTTCTTGAATTCAAAATTAAAAATAATAATAATGTCGTTTTTAACTAAAGCATGTACTACATACAATATTATGTACAGAACCCTCGGGCTTATTTAGGTGTAGAATTAATTCCATAGCCACAGGGCCGACTTTAAGCAAAGGCCTAATAGGCCGGGGCCTAGGGCCCCAGAAATATTAGGAGCCCCGGCATCGACTAAATCCACTAAGGCCCAGTTGTATGTCGGTTTGTAAAGTCTTTGTTAAGTTGATAGACGGTCAAAACTTAGTATTCATCAATTGCCGGGTCAAAGTGGGCAATCAGATAAAACGCACTTTCATCTGATTGGCCATACGGCCCGGCACATGGTGAATACTAAGGTTTGACCGTCTGTCAACTTAACAAAGACTTTACAAACCGACATACAACTGGCCCTTGAGTCCACACCTAATGAGTTGCCTATAAAAACTTTCATCAATTAACCGTAAGACTCCAAAACTTAAGAACCTCATACACAGCGAGAGGCTGATATGAAATTCTGCAACTCTAGAGTCTAGACCCATCTACCCCACAGACATACATACACACACAGCGAGTGACTAATAAAATTGAGTAGTGCAGAGCTTGTTTTACTAGGGGCCTCATCGATATCTGGGCCTAGGGCCTCACACCTCATAGCCAGGTCATAGTTGTTATTTAAAATCACAGCTTTGAGGTTCTAATTTCATGTATTTTCACTCAAAATAGTCAAAATATAGTACTGATATCTCACACATCTAGTAAATAAAGTAAACATAATCAATTTAAGGCATATAATACACATTTTTTTTATTTAATCACCACGGATAAACAAATTGAACATTTTTCAAAGAGCAAGTGTGTAATTCTATTTTAAGTGTTTGTTTAAACCAATTGGCTTGTTTTATTAAGTTAACAAGTGTGAAAATGTGTCCTCCTCCTTCATGTCTTTTGCTCTTGTGTCAAGATTTACTTGTTGAAGGTTTGCCGTGGAGAGAAGCTGAAGGGAGTAGAGAGTAGGTATAGACCAGCCAGCGGAGAGGGAGTTTTTGTTTCAAGTCAAGTAGAGAGAGGTTCACTTAAATAGACCAAGTGGCCGGCAAACATACAACTCGCGTATGTATACATACTCATATTATTGTTTTAATATACACAAATAAACTTTTCATTTTTCACGTTCTCAAAAGCCGGTGAGTGTCTTCAAGACATAATAGAGGCAATCAACAACACTTTAAGAGTTCTCATTATACTATTTAATTTATTAAACTTACAAGTATTATTATTAGTAAACCCCCCCCCGATCTTAAAACTGAAAAAAGAGAACTGACGAAATATTTTCAAATAAATTGGATATTGATAAAGGGCTATGGATGGCAGACAGATTTATAAGAAGAAATCAATGAGGTTGTCATTTGCTTGATGCGAATAAACTTTTATAAAAACAATCTTAAAATGTTTATTTAAAATCCAAACGTTTCGAGAGAATTTCTCCCTTTATCAATGGAATTTTAAAAATTTTAAAAAATGAATATAAAGTAACAGTAAGCAAACAAATGTTTTGAACATAGACAATGATACAGAGGGTCTTGGTGGGTGAAACTATCTTAAATAAAAATTTAAAAAAAAAACTAATTATTTAGGAAAATTATTTTTCTCTAAAATTTGTAGAAAACCCGTGTATTTCTAACCTTTGGTTAATTGAATTTTCATTATTTAAAATTTGTATAATTTCTATGATTAATAGTTTTATAAATTCCGCTTTTTATCTTAAAATTTTGGAATTAGAAAAATCAAAATTGCGTCCCAGATTATTAACGTGGGAATTGAAGGCAACTGTAAGTGGGTTATATATCTTTTCTAGAAGTACCTAATAGGGATAAACAAGTTAGCGAAAGCTTTTGATCGGTTAGTATCTAATTTAAACCATAATGGTTGTTGAATGTTTGAAAATCGTGTACCTATTTCTCGCAAATGAAATTTTAATATCCACATTTAATTTGTTGTCATATTCATTTTTTTTCCTGTTCAGACAAAAATATGTTTTATTTCATCTTTCAATTCATAAAATCGACTAAAAACGTTTCCACTTTGGAACCTCTATATACAAAAGCAATGATTTATGATTTAAATACTTTCCTTTTTTTATAAAGCTTCATTGCCGGAGAATACACGATTTTTAAACATTCAACGCTCCTTTGCGATTAGATTTGTTATTATCCGAACAAATGTATTTGCCAACTCGTTTAAATCTATGACTTTTAAGGACTGGAACTATTTTTCTTGTCCGTCTTCCTGGTAGATATAACCTTCAAGACCACCAGTACCTTCCAACTCGGACCCAATCCTCGAGATTTCATAATGCAAGGATCCTCTCAGGACTAAAGAGCTCCATTTTTTTGATACAACATCATCAATATCCCATTGAGGTAAATAAATAAATAAAATAATTCCTTAAAATTTGAATTTTTATTTAAATCACACCTAATTAAATATACTAGTAATTATTTATTGAACACAAACAAATAATACAATATAACTACGAAGTTTTTGATCGACTTATTCCGCGATCGTTCTCAAGTATGTTCGCCCACTCCGATAATGAGTTAACTGAAAGAGCAAGCAGAAGAATAAGTCGATCGAAACGTCGTATTTATATTGAATTATTTGTTCGTGTTCAATAAATAATTATAATTAGTTATGTGTGATTTAAGTTTTAATCAAATTAATCGCAAAAATAATTCCTCTAAAAAATCTGGAATTCTTGATTTAATAAAATAAAGATGCGGAACTCCTGTAAACGTCTCACGGAACTCAAGTGAAATATTATTGCTCTAAATATTTACATTCAAAAGTATGCTTTTATTTACTCCGCTTGGCTAGTATCGTCGCACTTATTGTAGCTCTTTAATAAAAATTGTATGATATAATATGAACAAGGCAATTGAACCCCATTTGTTTGTTTGTTAAATCGTTTCCAAACTATTTGGTAATTCTTCCTGGTATAAATTATTCCTGTTCGATTGTATTGATTCCTTCCTTAAATAAACCCTTCTTCCTTTCTCCCCCCTTCCTTTCTCTTTCCCTCTTTATCTCGATCTAACCGAGAGGTGTGAAAAAACAACTATTCGATGTTTAGTTAATGAAATATTCTCCAAACGGCGGAAATAACTAATTCTAACCGACCGTTTCATTTTGCCTTCTAACTTTCTGCCGGGATTCAAAACGAAAACATGAAAACATTTTATTCGATCATGATTTCACGGCTGGTCTGCTTCTCATTATTGATCAAATTGATTACACGTGTATTCCCACTCACAAGTTGGCTTGGCAGGGGAAGTATATCCTAAAGTGGAAGTTCTCAAAGCGAGAATTGAAAATTGGATGATGAAGTGGATGGATGGATGCCTTGGGTCTAGGTTGCGTGCTATCCAGGGGGGCGTTCAGGTGGCCTCATCTCTCGTGCTGCTATTTAATGAAATTATTCCATTCAAATTACCGTATCAGATTAAAAAAAGCTAAAGTTCATTCTTCAATAACAATTTAGGAGGGAATATTTATTTTTAGGATCAAATAAAAGGTTTAAACCATTTCACTTTATCTTATTATAGTATGTTTTTATCTTTGATGAGGGTCGCTAAAGCCAATAAAAGCTGATTTTTCGTTATACTTGAAAACTTTTACAGAGAGAGAGAAAATAACCAATAGAGAGTAAACGGCTCAAATAAACGAAATCAACAGTTGCAAAGAAATATGTCGTCATTTTTGTCGTCCCTTCTCAGTTTCAAGTCCTAGACAAAAATAGTCCATGAGAGGGTGAAAAAAGATAAAAATACTTTTTGAATTACGATTTAAATGGACGTGTGAAAATATTCCAAAAATAGAATCAACAAAAAAAAATTAGCCTTGATTTAAATTTTAACAAATATATATCAATTAATGTATTTTTAAGGCGAAATCAATGAGAGTGTCATATATATTTGATCTATTTTATCTCATAGGCACAAAAAGTACCTGACTAAATTAAAATTCGTTTGTAAGTAATTCAATTCACCTTAAAACAAAAACTAGTTTTGTAAGTGAACTTATTATCAAAAGTATTTCCATTCAATCAAGTACTATTTGTACTTACGAGCAAGAACATAATAAAAAAATTTTTAATAAAAATGACTGAAGATGAAGGCCAAACCTTTGAAACTATAGTCTCTATCAAATAAATTATATTTATATACCTACGAATATATTATGTTTATTTGCATCAAGATGAGGACACGCCCTCATTCCTGAATTCCATTTAAATATTTACAAATCTCGGCAAGAACAATCTTTGTAATAAATGTACTGTTGTTATTTACGTCCTTATTGAAATAAAATAAATATTTCTGGTATTGTAAATTAAAAAAATTATTTTTTAAATTCACCTAGAAGCAAACTTATTTTACAGTAAAATAATATTAATAATTGAGAATTTACTCACCCGTTGATTAAGAACAGGAGAAGAAAAATTCAAAGATTGCAGGAACGAAACAGTCACCTAATATAACAATTTTAAGTTAGCGAGGTATTTTCAAAGTATTTTATGTCATATTTGTACATCTTATAATAAATATGATTATGTTATATGTTGCTTTAATGTAATTTAAATTAGGAGGGAAAAGACTCACTAGTCTCAGAGGCTAGAGCCGCCCTAGTAATAAATATGAAACTATAATATAATAAATTATTAAAAATGTATTTTATAGTTTATTTATTTTGAGCTGAATTTTTAATTGTATAAGTTATATGGATTAAGCTATTAGTTTTGGTCTTAAAATAAATAAAATAAATATTTGATTAAATTGAAATTGAAAAAAACAATAATTGTTTATTTATGCTTATACCCGAGGGGTGGACCGCGACCTAATAAAGTGTACACCTATTTCCACTTCCACTTTCATTTCCAAGTAAGGAGACAATAGATGAAGGGGATTTATCTGACGAATTCCAAAATAATTCCACATAATTCCAAAGACGGTGTACACCTAATTCCAATCGCGGTTCACCCCTCGCTTATACCTATATTATTACAACCTCTTAAAAATTTCAATAAAATCATTCAGAAAATTATGTTTTTTGTATTGCGAATCGGGAAATTTTTTTCGTACTAAAAAAACATTTATTTTTTTACTTTTGAATGTTTTGAAATAAAAGCGTGTTTTTAAACTTTTTTTAAAATTTCATAGTTTTTTATTAAAATTCCTTTTCTAACTGATATATATTTTAAGTAGTAATTAAAAAGATAACTATATTTAAACCATAAAAATTCTGGAAAGATTTATGAAAATGATCTTAGAAAATGATCATTGCTAATAAAAAAAATAAAATTCAAGCAACTATAACGTGAGGCAGATAAATATTTATATACATTTTTGTATCTTTAAATGTAGCAAATTTTTAAATAAAAGAAAAAATGTATTAGTTGGATGACTCGTCTGGACTGGACGGTAGACACATAAAATTTTTATTTTTCTCAGAGATATTGTGTCTGGTAATAACAACGTAAATCATCCAGTTTTATTATACCAAGGTTCAGCGCCGCAATCATGGTATCTTTACTAAAAGGTTCAGTAAATAACCTTGGTGCTGTGAAAGAATGCATTTTCACCAGATTTCCGAAAATTCCTATACATGGGAATTGTCGTATATAAACGAGAATGTCATTGGCAAAAAAGATTTTGGCCCATGGGGGGATCGAACCCACGACCTTCAAGCGTTATTAGCACGACGCTCTAACCAACTGAGCTAATGGGCCAGTTAATATTAAGCAGACGGTAGCTTCCGTTATCGCGTTAGAGCGCGAGTTTTCAATTTTTTTAACGTAGTATTATAGTATCAAGACTCAAAAAGAGCTCCAAATGTCATCTGTCTTTTGTTTATCAACAAAATAAGTAAAAACAGCTAATCTCGGGAAAACAAAATTTAAAACATATGTTAGTTATCGTTCGAGATATCAGAGCAAGATTTAGTTACTCTTTTACTTCTGGTGTTTTTTTTTATTTATTTTTCTAATTTTGAGCCTTCACTTTACCATTCTTTTAACATTCTTGATGTACTGGCAAGAGGGGAAGTGTCCCCCTACAAAACTCATTGCTCCTTCCTAGAAAATTCAAAACTCCATTATTACGAGGCATCACTTATGTATTTCTCATTAAATTACTGCGTTACTTTCAAAAAATTTCATTTCTACTAAGTTATTTGATCTATAATCGGAGTACCGAAATTGAAACCTTGTGGTGTGGTGCAGGCTGTCCCCCCTCCCAGGAAAACTCCCTAACTACGCCAATGCTGGTAGGTGGTTTCTTAGTTTTCCGAAATTCACATTCATGGCAAAGCCGTGAGCAAAAAGATTTTGGCCCATGGGGGGATCGAACCCACGACCTTCGCGTTATTAGCACGACGCTCTAACCAACTGAGCTAATGGGCCAATTATTATTAAGCAGCCGATAGCTGCTGTTGTTGCGTTAAAGCGCGAGTTTTCAATTTTTTAACGAAGTTTTATAGTATCAAGATTCAAATGTAATCTGTCTTTTGTCTATCAACAGAATAAGTAAAAACAGCTTATCTCGGGAAAACAAAATTTAAAACATATGTTAGTTATCGTTCGATATATCAGAGCAACTCTTGAACTTCTGGTGCTTTTATTTATTTATTTTTCTAATTTTGAGCCTTCATTTACCATTCTTTTAACATTCTTGATGTACTGGCAAAGGGGGCCCAAGAGGGGACGTGCCCCCCTACAAAATCATTATCCCCTCCTAGAAAAACCAAAACTCCATTATTACGAGGCATCACTTATGTATTTCTCATTAAATTACTTCGTTACTTGGGGAGTCGGGTAGCTCAGTCAGCTGACGCACTGCCTTCGCTTCGGCATCGATCGATTATGACGATGTTGAAGTGGAGGTCCAGGGTTCAATCCTAGCTGGCAAATAAAAATTTCTACCTGCTGAAAACTCGGCTCCCTCACTAACCCTACTAACACTCTACTTATGTGCTGTCTAAATGGGCTTTGTTCCCGGTGACATTAAATAAATAAAAAAAAATAAAAAAATACTTCGCTACTTCCAAAATTTGTCATTTCTACTAAAAAGTTGGTTGATCTCTAATCGGAGTACCGAAATTGAAACCTTGTGGTGGCTAATCAGATGCCAGGCTGCCCCACCCGCTATGGAATGAACTCCATAACTACGCCAATGCTCGTACGGTGGTTTCTTAGTTTTCGAAATTCACATTCATGCCAAAGCTCGTGAGACAAAAAGATTACCGTCTGGCCCATGGGGAATCGAACCCACGACCTTCGCGTTATTAGCACGACAATTTTTTCAATTTAAAAGTTTTATTTATAAATTTAATATTTACAGATTCAACATTGTAAATCAATACATTACAAGTACAACAGATATACATGATTATATGAAATTTACAAATGTTTTTTAATTGTTCCTTATAAATAGTTTCCTGCCCAATGAGCTTACACTACTAATATATTTTAATTTTGTTCTTAATATTTAATAATGTTTACAAATATGAGTATAATTAGGTTTATTATACAATTTTTTAATTATCCTTAATATAAATATTTACATATTTAATTTTATTTTAATTTTATTTTATATGCAGGGAAAGATTCTAGACAAATAAAAACCCTGCTTTTGGTAGTCGGTTAGGTGTTGATTTTAATTGATTTCAGTTTATTACGCCTATTTTTCTATAGATGTTTATATACTTCTTTTTGCTGCCAAAGCTATTTTCTATTGTTTTTTTAATTTTATTGGTGAGTTTATTGTATTTTAGTTGGTTTGTATAAAATGATTTTGAGATTTTGATTATATGTTCATTAATTGTTTCTATCTCTGCTAATTTGTGTAGTTGTTTGTTTGAAGTGGATGTGTTGCGATCTAATATTAATCGCAAGCACTTGTTTTGGAATGTTTGTAGGGGTTTCTGTGTAGTTTTGCTGGTGTGGCACCACGCTGGAGCAGCATACGTGAGTGCAGGTCTAAGAATTGTTTTATATAGGAGTTTTTTATTTTTGAGTGAAAGGCAAGAACTCCGAGATAGAAGCGGAAAAAGATTTCTCATATTTCCATAGCTCTTTCTTAGTGAGTTTTTGATGTGTTCTTTGAAGGTTAGTCTGCGGTCTAGATGGATGCCCAAATATTTGGTTGTATTTTTAACTGGGATTATCTGTCCGTCTACTTTCAGTTGCTCTATTATTCTATTGTTTGTGTATTTTTTAGTGAATAGTATGTTTTCTGTTTTAGATGAATTTAGATTGATTTTCCATTTTTTGAAATAATTTACTATTTGATCAATGTGGATTTGGTTCTGCTTATTTGCCACTCCAGCATTGAATGATCTGGCGAATACCGCCGTGTCATCCGCGTAGAGTGCCAGATTCGTGTGTTGTTTTATTTGTGGGATATCGTTGACAAAAAGAATGAACAGTTTAGGGCCTAATACAGATCCTTGGGGAACCCCTGCGTTAATAGTTTTTAGATTAGAATGGGAGTTGTTGATTTTGACTCTATATTGTCTGTTTTGCAAATATGAGTGTATTAGTTTGATTAGATACGGCGGAAATTTATATTTAATTAATTTGTGTATGAGTCCTTCGTGCCAAACTCGATCGAAGGCCTTCTCGATGTCCAGAAGTACCATTGCTGTATTTTTTCTTTGGTGATATGTCTCCATTATGTGAGTTGTAATTCTAACTATTTGTTGTGTTGTATTATGTTTTGGTCTGAATCCGAATTGCGAATCTATTGTTATTTTGTGTTTGTTATCATGTGTTTCTATTCTGTTTAATATAATTTTTTCTGTAATTTTTGCTAATGAGTTTAGTAAGCTGATTGGTCTGTAATTTTGTGGTTGTTTGTTGTTTTTGCTTGGCTTGGCTATTGGTATTATTGTTGCTACCTTCCAACTGGTTGGGAAATATTGTATTTTGAATATTGCATTAATGACATACATCATTTGAACCACAGCTTTTTTAGAAAGGTTTTTAATTAATAGATTGTCGATTCCATCTATCCCGGGGGCTTTATTATTTCTTAATTTTTTGACAAATTTAATTATTTCATTTGGATTCGTAATTACTTCTCTCAGTTCTGTTTCGTTTAATTGTATTATTTGTTTGTTGTGATTTTGTGCAGTTTTTTCTATCTCTAGTTGTTGTGCGTTCTGGTTTGTGTCTATTTGGTGAATTTTTTCAAATGTTTCGGCTAATATTTCTGTTTTAGCTTTTTCAGAAATATAGTCTTTGTTATTTGTGGTGAGGGTGGGAATTTTTTCGAATGGTCGCCTAAGATTTTTAGCAATTTTCCATAGTGAGTTGTCATGTACAGAGAGTCGATTTAGTTTACGATTCCAAGTGTTATTTTTGTGTTCATTAATTTCTATACTAATTTGTTTGCTTAGATGATTGATATCGGCTTTAAGCTGTGTTTCATTTGTTGTTTGCCATCGTTTTCTGAGTTTGTTTTTTAATTTTATTTTCTGAATTATATGTTCCGGTAATTTGTCTTGGTATTTTTTTATTTTGATTTTCACGCTGTTCCTTCCCTTTGCCCATAATATCCCATTTGTTAAATTTTCAACAGCAGAGTCAATTGATTCAGCTGTTGTCAATTCAGGAGTAATTTTTATATATTTGTCAAGGTCGGTTCTATAAACATTCCAATTTGTGTTTGTGTATGATGTGATTGTTTTAGTGGCTTGTGTGTGTATTGTGTTGGTGTGAATGGAGAAAATAATCGGGTTGTGATCAGATGTGAGTTTTGGATCTGAAATGGGATGTGAGATATTTGTAATATTTTTATTAATGATTATGTCTATTATAGAGGGTGTTTGATTATTGGATGGATAATGTGTTGGTGTGTCTGTGAATAATAGGATATTTTCTGTGGTGCTTAAGAATGAATGCAGGGTCCCCCCATTAGTATTATTCGTTTGGCAGTTCCACAGTTGATGCCTTGCGTTAAAGTCACCAATTATTAATAATTTGTTTCCTATGGATGTTAGCTTGTTTAGTTCATTTATTGTAAAATGGTTTCGGGGAGGGTTATAGACAGAAGCTATGATGGTATTATCTGCTAGTTGTATTATGGCATGTTCTAATGTACATCCGTCTATTGAATCGATCTCTTTAAAGTCGATAGTGTTTTTGATTAGTATTGCAACTCCGCCACCCAGTCCATTTTGGTCTCTACGATCCTTCCTTACTACTGTGTAGCCTGGTATTTTTAGTTTTTTCCCTACTTTAAGTTTTGTTTCATTTAATAGCATAATATCTATTTTTCTATACTTAATATAATTTTTAAGGTGTTCAATTTTGTTTGATACACCATTTGCATTCCAACTACAAATATTGATTTTAAATAGCATAATTATTAATATTAGTGTTTACAAAGTTAATCATTATTAAGAATTTATTATTTTTATCAGTTGTGTCTTTTAATAATGTATTAAGGTCTTTTATTGCTCTAAGCATTTCACTTATATTACACATGTTATTTAGATTTTTAATTTCGTTTATGAGTTCCATAAATTGGGTACTGCCTACCTGGTTTTGTTGTTCGGTTTCTTTGTTCGTGATTGTCTTTGACCATATTGAGGTTAATGGAGTTTCTGGAGTTTCTTTGGGTGGTATTTCTCTGTGTGTCATTGTGGGGAAATTTTCTTTGTCCATTTGGGGAGGAGGGATTCTTTTGTTTGCTTTGTTTTTTCTTGTTTCTTCATGTGGTTGTTTTTTTAAGCTGTTTAGTTTTTCCAGGTAGATGGGGCAGGTAGTACTGCTCGCTAGGTGGGCCTGGCCACAATTAGCACATTTAGGGGGGGTATCTCTTGGGTATTTACATTCCTTAGACAGATGCCCTTCTCCACATTTCAGGCACTTTGGGGGCATAAAACAATTGGTAGTTCCATGCAGGTGGCGTTGGCAGCGGTGGCATTGCATTATGAGTCTTTTGTTATTGAGTTTTTCCCATTTTATAACTGTGTTATAGAGGGTTTTTATTATCGCAATTTTATTTAGTGTGATGGTATTTTTTGTGATAACCATGTACATTGGCCAGTATTGAGTGTTCATCCTGGTAACACCGACCACAGGAATTCCTTTCGTTGTCAGAATTTCTTTGATATCTTCGGTTTCCTCTTCATGGACCAGGCCTTTGAGAACGAAGGCATGGTTTTTCTCTCCTTTTTCAGTGTAGGAGAAAAAGTTCGTATTTTGTTCTATAAGTTCTTTTTTAAGGTTGGACCATTCATGCGAATTATTTACAAATAGGAGAGTTTTATCCCTCCCATTTTTTAGCTTAAATCCACTCTTTAGACGGCTTTCCAGGTAGTTTAGTAGGGCTTTTGAGCTGTTTTTGTCAGCATTACCTGGAAATACTATTGGTGGTGGAGTGCGTCCTTTTGTTTGTCTTCCTTCAGCATTTGTTCCTGAGGTTGGTTTCATTTCGTCGTCTTGGGGCTCTGTTTCATGCTCATTAACTTCCGCTAAAGGAGAAAAACTGTTTTTCAATGGTATAGGCGAGGAGAGTTTAATTGTTTTTGGGTTCCTCGTGTGGTCATTTTGATTTAGTTTTCGTTTTGTTACTTTAATAAAATAGTTATTGAGAGAATTTTCACTTTCACTTTTTTCACTGTTTTCATTTTCATATTCGTTAATATTATTAACATTAGTATTGTTGGATGCCATTTCAGTCCGAAATATTTCTATTCTGGACTGAGGAAGGATGGGATCTTCATTAGTTGTAGAAGTAGGTGGTATTTTCACTTTTTCCAGTATTTATATTTTAATTTTTTAATTTATAACTTTAAAAGAAAAAAGAAAAATATATTTTTTCAGGTAGTTGTCACTGGTAGTAGGCCCAGGTGGGTCGGTTTTAAGGTTAACTGTGGACACGTGTTGGGAGAGAGAGGGAAGGTCTTTACTCGGCAACGGTCAACGAGATGATTAGCACGACGCTCTAACCAACTGAGCTAATGGGCCAGTTATTATCAAGGAGACGATAACTGTCTTTATCATTAGAGTGGAATTGTTCATAAAAAAGTTTTCAGTTTTTCTTTTCTTTTAGTTTTAATATTACTTTTAACTATTTTATTCAAATTATGGTTAAAATGTTAAAAACTACTGAGTTTTTTTTTGAATTTTGAAAAATTAAACTTTTTTTAAAATTCCAGGCTTACTAGGTATTTCTTCAATATTAAATTTAATGAAATTAAATAAAGAAATTAAAACCATTGTCAAAGATGTTATTATGGTAGAAAGATGTGTTTAATTTAGATGTCATATAGGGGCCCTTGGAAGTGTCATACTTGCTATCGACTCAGTTGGCTTAAGCCTAGAGATAAAAACACCTATTCACAGAATGAAATTAGCAGCATTTTTTTTTTTAATTTTGTTGTAAATTTTTTTTTTAATGTAGACATATTAAATACATTTCGGAAGGATTCCATCTCTAGAGATAAATCAATTACCGGGATAGCAATTTTGGCACTTGCTGGGTTCGACTACGAGAGAGCGCGATTCTGACACCTAAATTAAACATATCTAATAAGATCTTTGAAACTGGCTTTTATTTTTTTAATATATCATATTTAAATGTTGTTAGGTGGAAATCATGTAGGGTGAATTAAAGGCACCAGAATTTTGTAACCTATTAATTCTTTAGGGAAAAGAAAATATTGAGATTGGCTCATAACATAACTCATTTAAGAGCGAGTCTCAAGGATTTATTATAAATTGAATCAATTATTTAATTCATGAACAGCTCAACAACCATAAACCACAGACAGCAGCAAGAAATAAAACGAATTATCTTTCTTTAATAGCTTTTCATTTCAATTTAGTTTCATTTTCTTTCGGGGGGAAAAACATCTTAAGCACCCTTTCGAAGCTAGTTAGAAATACATAAATACGTTTTAATAGAGTCAAATATGTCCCCTTTCGATTTTTATAGGCTCATGAATTACTTTCATTATTCAAGACCGAGAGAGAGAAAGAGATCCCTATAAATCCTATCTTATCAGTTAGGTTGTGATTACGTCTTGCACACTGGTCGGCTCCAACGTCTCACGTCTAACGAGCTCTCAAGCCAAGCAACAAGGTCAGCTAGCCTCATCGATTTTCCGATTTTAATAAGCTTTCATTTTATGTTAATTTAATTAATCCTCGTAATATTCTCTACTCGTGAACATAAAGGAACTCTAGTAAATGATTAGTCATTTCATACTAGATTGAAATTCCAAATTAGATTACTGCTGCACCCCTTGTGCCCCCCGTGATTTGATGCCAAAATAAAACTAGTCAGTGATTCTTGAAAGAATCAATAAGCGAATAAAAATATAATTATTTAAAAAAATTTATTTAAAAATGTCCTAAAAAGAACATAGTAGGTATAAGAAACTCAGGAAGAGAAGAGCGTTATGATGATGAGGAGGAATATTAAAAAAAAATAAGGATTTTTAAATAAAAACCTATAAGTGTCAATCTCAATAATCTTATGTTCTTTATGGTATATAAATTTTATAAAAACTGTATGTCTGAAAAGAGAAATCTAAGAAATCATGAGTACAGATTTCACGCCTTTTTTCATTACCATTACAATCAAAATGTAATATTTTTAAACATATATATTATCAGTCAACGTTTCGCCGACTTTGACGACTTCTTCAGGGCTTCAAATAGTCGTGCCATACATTCGTCTAAATTTTCTTTTATCTTCGTTACCATTGAAGACCATCAGAAACACAAATTTCAAAAAATACTTGGCACATTCACATAAACAATTTTTCCTTCTATTCTTTTTAATAATAATTACACTATAATTACACTATTAATATATAGAATAGAAATTGTTTATGTGAATGTGCCAAATATTTTTTGGAATTTGTGTTTCTGATGGTCTTCAATGGTAACGAAGATAAAAAGAAAATTTAGACGAATGTGTATTTTGACTATTTGAAGCCCTGAAGAAGTCGGCAAAGTCGACGAAACGTTGGCTGATAAATAAAAAAGTCACACATAAAAACTTGTCCTTATTTTCCTATTATAAACTTTCAAATTAATACAAATAATGGACTGATATGATATCAATAATTATTAATCTAATTAACACTATATTTCCATTAATATGTAAATTTATTTGATATTAGATTCTTATTCTTCAAATGCGTTCCGAGCGCCGACGATTACCTACTATGGAAAGTATCCTCTCCATTGTAATTTCCTTGGGAAAATTTTTCATAGAGGTGGTTTCCAATTGCCTTCTTCTTAAGTATGGCGCCTTGCATTTTTGACAAAGATAATTATATTGTTCTGACTAAGGCCAGGTTTGATCTCGAGTAAACGCCTTAGCCACTGCTCAACCTATAGATATATAATATTAGATTGAAATTCTAAATTAGATTCCGTCCCCCTTCACCCCCCTATCCCCTCTGAAAGAGGACAGATGATAAATAAAACTAGTCGGCTTTTCTTAAAAGAATCGATAAAAGAAATAAAACCGGCCCAGGCATACACGGGTGTATGCTAATTGAGTTAGGTAGGAAGATTTCTTTGTTTTGACATTTCTTAAATGTCAAATGTGCCTTTTAGCAATGTGTATTCCTTTCAAACAATATTTATTATCCTTCATTATTTGTTTTATAATTAAAATATAACTATAAATTATTCTGTAGATGAAAATTGAAATGGTATTTTGATGAGAGTATCAATGTTGTTGAATATACAAAAAATAAAAAAGTGTATCTATCTTCTGCTTAATATAAATATGCGATCTAATCTTAGGCGAAAACTTTCAAAACTCTTAAAAATAATTTTGTTACACAGTTTGGAAATACAAAAATTAACAATTTTCCTAATAGCGCCTAAATTTTTATAATCCATATTCGAGGATTGTAACTCTGCACATTTTATTGGAATTCACCGTTCCTAGCTTATCTGGTTCACGAGATATTTCGCTGTGATGGACGACAAAGTGAGATCGATCGGGCTCTGCTCGGAATCCTACACGGAACGCTAAAAAAAAGAGCTTTCAAGCTTTTAACTAATTAGAATCTTTTGAATAATTTGTCAAAAGTATATTCGCTCTTTTTCTTTCATTTTTACAAGTTCACTTTTGTATCGATGTTAGTTAAATAAAGATGAATATATAAAACTGCTCTGTTTGATAACTCTCCAATGTAAATTTAATGATTCACTTCATTAATATAAATTTGGAAAAAGCTAAAAAACGGTACTATTAAGTTTATAAAGTATATTGACATTTGCGGATTGAAAAAAAAATGTAAGAGAAAATTATTTATTCAAATTTTTTCAGGGTACAGTCAAAAGTTATAGTTCTATTGCCATGTATGCCTGCAAAGACTCCCATGAATATTCAATATGAATTTTTTTATAATAATGATACAAGTAGATATTACTCCATGAAGACGCAACACATATATATAATACCTATACATCACGATTTGTATTGCTGAAATGAAAAAATATGGTATTCATAATGAGATGATGCGAAGATGAATTAGAAATTGAGGGTTTGGCGGAATGAATTATGTCGGGCTCAGGAATGATCAGAGAAAAAAGTTTCATCAAAAACCATAAGGATAAATGAATTGTCAAATTAAACGGTTTGATTTTTCATTAGTTTGATCACAAAGGTAAGTTGGGTCTTTTTGAAGGTCACATAAGTGTGAAAAATGCTTTCAGGCAAATTAGAAGAAGAGCCAGTTTATTTTTCCGGTTATGATGGTTAAATTTTAGGCACCTTTACGAAATTAAAAGCTCACTCATCAAAGAAACTGTGGAAACTGTTTTCACATGTTTTATTTCAGGATGTTTTGTCTTTAGTCTATACTTTCCCTTTGAAGACAGTAACCTATCACTGCTTCAAATCTTCTGACAGTAAAAATATCGAAGTTAACTATATTTTTTTATAGGTAGGTACCAGGAACAAAAAAGATTTTTGTTTAAAGACATTTCAAATAAGAAATATACTATCATATTTTCCAAAGATAATTTTACTTTGTTCTACGGTATTTTAATAGCTTGATAGTTCCACTTTTCTTATGTATAATTAAGGCTGCCACTATCACAATTATGTCAGATAGCCGAGACTCTTCTGTATTCGGATTCACATACAAGGTATTCCAATACTTTAACTCAAGAATAACTTCATAAAGAAAATTACTATATTAGACAATAAGTAGATTGATGATGTAAATATTGAAAATTGGTTTTATCTATCAGTGAGAAGATATCGCTTTTATCGTTACTTGAAAAGGATTTATGCAGAATAGTCCTGATAAGATATAAACAAATCATGTGACGAAAAGATAAATAAGAAATTATTGTGGTGTTGATAAGCTATGTTCATTAACAAATCATTTACTCCCGTTACTAAAAAGCACTTTAATGAACTTATAAACCAGGAAACTCTGGAAAAAGTCATATCCCTAAAGCCTAAAGGTTAAACCATGAAATAATCTCATCTCAGATTAAAGTAAATTATTTAAAATAAGTTTGATAGAGTCTATTAGTGGATTTATTGAAGAAGAAAAGAAAAAGAAAAGAAAACTAATTTGATTTCCTTGTCTAATTGATTGTTGTTGGGTGAACAATTAATTATAACAAAGCGACAGATTGGTTTCTTGATGAAGGAGTCTTCAGTCAAAAAACAAAACAACAACATGTAAAGGATTCTTGCCAGATGCGATATGAATGGCTGGGTGAGATGTCTGTGTGTGAATGTGTGGAAACTTGACTAAACGCCGAGTTAATCCTGGTAGGATTTAGGCGTTGAGCCTTGCCCGAAGCCGAAAGGGAATGAAAAGGGAAAAGGACTGGAAGACGAAGGGTCCAAGGACAAGGGAGTGTGCCCTCATTATTTAAACTCTTGTCAAATAAGCTCATTCAAAAGCAGTCGAAAGTGAAACTCAGGTCGGAGAATAAATGATCAACCCAACCCACATACCAGGAATATATTCTATTCGGAGGTCATTTCGGGTATCAGACAAAACAAAATTCTTTCGTCTAAATCTTAAAAACTAATTTTCAAACTAATCTATTGATTTTAGAAATATAAATCTTATTTTAAATACGCAATTTTCAAACAGTCTGCACTTCTTCTAGGTTTATTCGAGTGTCCTATGACTTTTTCTGAGGTATTCTCAGCTTCTGTAATTTTCCAGACTTGGATACACAAGTACCTATAATCTCCATGAAATTAAAACTTTGTTATCACATAACTATATAATACTTTTTAAGTAATGCGTTTCATCATTTAAAGCCTATCATTAGTACCATAAAATGCAATATTTTTAAACATCCTAACACCGTTTAGTTATTTAGGGGTATAAACCTAACAAATTGATTTGTCACTTAGTTTATCCTTAAAAATTATAAAGACTGGGATTATCTCCATTTGCTTTCTGAGTTCAGTTAGAGGTCATTTCTAAAGTATCTTTGAGGTCGTAAAAACATTACTTATCTAATTCCAAAGGCCTACAACCCCTCAAGTCATAAGTCTTAGCCTTATAGAGAAAGTCCTTCAAGGAATAACCGTTTTATTGTAACATTTATTTTTAATCACATAGAAAATTGCAATAAAAATAAAAACCGCCTAGAGTAAAGGGATAGGTGCTTCCGTTGTCCGTTTCCAACCAAAATTGCTACACTCTTTCTAGCTTATATCCAGTTTAAATTTACATTGCTGAGCGCAGAGGGAGTACACATACGTACATAAATTAATACTTGGTCACTTTTGGGACTCTGGTAACCACAAAAACAGCTTCGTTTCTTAATTTGATTTCAATCTATTGAGGGCATCGTTTAATTTCATTTAGAATTGACCAAGTAAAAATATTTCTTATATCTTCAAGTCCTAAAAGAATCAAGACCTCGGAAAAGGATTGCAATACTTGCAGATTTATCAACTATTAATGTGATGTTTATACATATAAGTTAAATCACAATTATTGGGTTAGATAAGTTTTTTGAGCGAGATCATTCAATAAATAAAAATAAAAGATAAAAAATGTTTTTATGCCAAACAAAAAGTAATCATATCTGAAGAAAGGAGGAATGTCAACAAAGAAATTTGTTTACACAGTGACTTAAAGGTGACTTCGCCTTTTTCGTCTCAAAATTTTCAAATGTGTTTTTCCATCAGCCTTTTTTCTTCTCTTCCGTGTTTGTCTCTCCAGATAGGTATTCTAATTTGAAATACAGGCTGTTCCTAAACGATTACATTACGAAGGATTTTCAAAGGTGATTTAATGGTATATTTAAGACAAAAAATTGAGAAATCCAACAATAGAGCCGCTTTACAGACTTCATGGTCTGTAATCGAAACGTCGTGTGGTTTTGTTAAATGGATGTTTTTATTTTGTTATATAGGAAATTCAATGCTAAAATTTTAATTTGGCGAAAGATTTTTCACTATTAATTTTAAAACAAAAGATGTTAATAACTAAAAACTGCAACAAACTTATTGATTCTTTCTTGTGGAAAATTACCAAAAGATATAAAAGTGTTGAAAACCTAAAAATTGACAAACATATTTACATTATAAATTATAAGAAATCACGATTTCTCCGGATCTATTGCAGCCAATAAATCTAAATTTGGACTGAAGGTTTGAAATAATTGTTAGGTAAGTATTTTTAAAATTTAACAAGGGAAACCTTCTAAAATGACATTTCCATAACTAATTTCTGTCTTGCAAGTAACCTTAATACAAAATTTTAAATTCAGTTGGTTAATGTCCATTCTTTATTTAAATAAAATTAACAAATTAATAGGTGTTTTGGACAAATTTTATATTTTATTAATTTTTGCACAACGTTTCGTCCGTTTTTTAATTTGTTAATTGATTGAGCACTTGATAAAGTCCGGAAACGGACGAAACGGTTGTGCAAAAATTAATAAAATATAAAATTTGTCCAAAACACCTATTAATTTGTTAATTTTACAAAATTTTAAGTTGCTAGCCGCAGTAGCTCCGATAAAACAGAGTGAAAACGAGATTTTATAAGCTTATACTTGTTTCACCACTTTGAAATTTATATTAAAAAAAAATACTTCGGTAGCAAGTATTTAAGTTTTTCAATGGATCTTCTTACCATATTTTAAGTTATTAGCCTCAATAGTTCCAGAGAAATCATGATATTATATCTTAAATTAAAACCATGTTTATCTACAATTTTTGAGTTCTTAGAACTTTTGTACATATATTTATCTACATTTGTGTTTTAAAATTACGAAGGAAAAACCTATGGGCAAATGAAAATATTAGCAAAATCGTCTGGTATAAGATTATTATTATTATTATTATTATTATTTTAAATTAATATATTTACTAGGAATGATATGTAATTTTTATCAAAAAGCTATAATAATTATTAAAATTAAAAAAAAAAAAAAAAAAAAAAAAAAAAAATATTTTAAATAAGATTGAAGTAATTTTTGGAGACGGACTGATAAGTGAAATTGAGTGGATATTGATGAGGCATTCTAAAAAATAAGATAATTTATGCTCTCTTTTTATTCATAAACCGACGTTTCGGAGGCTATTCCCTCTATTCTATTCCTGAAGAAGGAGGGAATAGCTTCAGAATTATGAACCGGATTATGAACAAAAAGATAGTATAAATTATCTTCTTTGGACTGCCTCATCAATATCTACTCGATTATTTAAAATAATTTTTAAATAAATTATATTTTTTATAGAATTTCATTTTATTAACGGTGTTAAGTCTGACAAAGTTATATTGACTCTACAAGTTTGGTCTGATTTTATTATTATTATATGTAGCTAAATAATATATTTATTCTACAGATTAAATTCTATTAAATTCAAATAAAAGTGTACAAGAGCTTTTATAGAGAGAAGAGAGAGAGAGAGAATAATGTTCCTTCGACGTTAACATTTCTACCGCGATTGAAATTAAAATTCATACTTCGAGAAAGTCATAAAAAAATGTGTTCAAATAATGTTAAAAGCAGAAAAAAAGAATGAAGCTCGAAATATCGATTGGATTTGGAGAAGTTCTCTCGTCGTCGGAATAACCAAACAACCAACAAGGGTCGGCGGAAGCTTTTTTGGCGCCCTAGGCAACAGATTCCTAAAGCGCACACAACCGTCCCCCTGTCCGCCCCCGCACCCCTCTCAAATTTACCAACTCGAGAAGTATATATATGAAATTAACTAACTAAAAAATAAACAGATGAAATGTGATAATTGGTAGTTACTTAACATGCACGATAAAAAAATATATCCTATATGATAAGATAGGGGTGGGTTCCATAAAAAGTATTGGATAAATGTTGAGGGTGATAAGAGAAATTGAAAAAAATTGGTGTACTTAAAATAAATACACACAGAATAATTGTCCTGAGCATATAAGTTGGTAATTGTCTTAAGGGTGTATCAAACCCTTCTAGAAATTAATTGAAATTTGGGGAAAATAACCGAATTCTTTAGAACTCAGAAGAATAAAATATGCACCAAGAATGGATTAGATGTTTAATAGAATATGTGTTTTAAAATTTTTTACAGTCGTCGCTATCTCAATGAATTGATTTGACATCTTATTGAAGATGAAGAAACTGAGAAAGTCTGTTTTTAATCAATCTCAATAGTGCTTATAAGGTATCTTTTTTTTATTAAAATATAACCTTGTTACAGAGAACATTAGGTCATTAGGCCATAAAAGGTATTTTAAATATTAGGAAAAGATTCTAAGGAATGATTGGATGGTTTATTTGTGACTCAAAAAAATTATATCAATTTAATTTCTTAATTGTCCCTTCTCAGTGAGAGAATGTGTTAAAGAACTGATTGAAAAATATTTATCGGTAAAGTCCCTGAAATACAATTAATTATTAATTTAGATGTCGTGTATCCTGAAGATAATAGCAAATAGCTAAAGCTTGACTGAAACCTTGAACCCTCTCTATAGGCACAGTGTTAACGCTTCGAGACTAAGATTTCTCTTAGACTCCTTTAGATCAAATCCAGAGATTTGAAATGACCGTGTATGTCGCCACCAAATAACTCCCGCTTAACATAAAAAGAGAAGGGGGGATCTTAATTCCTATGGTTAATTAATTAACCTGGATGAAGCGAATTAATCTCCTCTCGGTTTTTTATTATGCACGAGTCTCAATCCCCTTCCACTTTGAAGGAATTATTTAGAATTAATATATATAATCTGCAGGCAAGGATCCCATCCACGAATGCCTTATTCTGACTTGGTTAAATATTTTAGACTTACCGCTAGTTAAAAGGAACTTGGGGTTGGTTTTTAAAAAACAAATGAAGGTGCTAATTTATATATTTTAACAAGTTGATGAGATCATCAAACTGATTTATTAACAGAAAGGACAAAAAACTCAACAATGATTCAGAACAACAAAATAGTTAGTTACAATAATATTATGATTGAAAATTAGATAAAGTAAAAAAAATAAAACAAAATGCAAAAAACAGAATGAGCTTTGAAAGAAAATAAATCTATTTTAAATATAATAAAGTATATTTAGAAATATAAATTTTAGAAAAACTATTTTTTATTTAGAGGAAATAAAAAATAACCTTCCTAAATGGTTAGATTAAACGATTATTTAACTTTGTAAATAAACAGAAATATAGTTCTAGGGTTAAAACTAATTTTAAATGAACAGAAATAATTGGAACCTTTGGAATATTGAATTCCTATAAGAAAATATTTATGTACTCTCTTTGAATTGAGTTAAACAGTATATTAAAATATTTAGTGCTTTAACATTAAATTAAAAAAAAATAATACCTTTTTTATATGGCTTTTGTTTGATAATAATTCAAAATCTCCTTACTTGGGTTTTACAAAGATTTTACCATCAATTCTGATTGTTTCCTCTGGATAAATGTATAATAATGATCTTTTGCTACATGGATTAATGTGGATTTCGAAAATCCAGTTTTTCAAAAAATATTTCAGACAGTGGCCTTTATCTGAAATAGAACCTTTCCAGATGTAAAATATCTGAAGTTATTAAGATAACTCAATGTTAAAATTCACAAAGCAAGTTTTTTGCAGTATGCAAAATATCCGAAAACAAATGGCGATGGGAAAATATCAGCTCTCTAAGAGAATCAATAGATATTTTTAAATTAATTGGAACTAGATATAAATCTATTCCAATATTTCAATCGTCTGAAAATCAAGAGCGAATGAAAAACCGGTGAATATAATAAATGTGCTTAATGAAAAAACAAAGAGGTAAATTTTTGGACAACGAAAAGTGTCTTTGAAAAATGGAGGAATACTGATTCAAGATGGCGAGCTACGCTTTGGTCTTGAGATGCAAGCCACGAGTCCGAATGTAGCAACTCATTTCGCTATGAAGGAAAATGAATTCGCAGCGCGCGAGATTTAAAACTCGTGCTTTAAAATCAATTAATTTTAAGAGGGTTTATTCGGCGTGAACATAACCCCTCTTCTTGGAAAGTCTGGGGCTTTCCAACACTTGTTACTAAAAATGTAAAGGATAAATATGAAAGATGACAAAATAAAACTATAGTAAAGGAAGCTATTAGCAATTAAACTGTTTCACTATTGGTTTCTATGGGGAGAGGTGTAAGCTTAACTACTGGTCTTTTCATTTCGCCTAACTTGGTTTTAAGTGAAACTATTCTCACTACTCCATCTTGACCGGTGTGTAAGTGCGTTACTCTACCCATTAACCATTGAGTGGGAAATAACTTCTTATCATGAATCATGACTAACTGTCCTAATTCTATGTTTTTAACATCTCGTTTAAAACGGTGCCTTTGCTGAAGAGTGTGGAGGTAATCAGAAGACCATTTCCTCCAGAATTGTTGGTATAACTCACATTGTAACTTATACCTAGAAGATAATTTTAAGTGAGATACAGAGTCGGACGAAGAAGTTGTGTCCACAAGAGCATTGCCTATCAGGAAATGTCCCGGTGTCAAGTAATTCAAATCGTCAACGTCTGAGGAGAGTGGGTTAAGCGGCCTGGAATTCAGTACTGCTTCTACCTGACACAATAAGGTTTGAAATTCTAATAAAGTTAATATTTGACTGCCAATCACCTTTTTTAACAATGTTTTACAGGCCTTGACTCCAGACTCCCAAAGTACCCCTTGGTTAGGGCTGTAAGGTGGAATGAATGACCACTCGATGCCATTGTTGGCGTAATATCGCTTTGCTACTTCACTCGATAAATTATTTTGAATAATGTTTAATTCACTTTTTAAAATTTTGTTGGCTGCCACGAAGGTGGTGCCATTGTCGGAAAATATTCTACTGGGGACCCCTCTTCGTGCAATAAATCTCTTTAATGCTTGCAAGAAGGTCTCAGTAGACATGTCATTACATACCTCAAAATGGCATGCTTTGGTAGCGAAACAAACGAAGACGAGACAATAGACTTTTTTGTGGGCGTGAGCCACGCTGTAATTTATAATGTATGAAAAAAGGGCCGAAAAAATCTATACCTGTAGTGAAGAAAACTCTACTCGGCGTTACTCTTTCTGCGGGTAAATTTCCCATCAGAGGTGTGTAACCCTTTCGGTTGTATTTTGCGCAGGTTATGCACGAACGATACACTGACCTAAACAACAACCTACCCTGCACCACCCAATATTTGGACGCTACTAGACCGGCTAGTTGTTTTGGACCGCAATGTAGATATTGTTTATGAAAATTTTCGACTAAAATTTTGGTGAAGTGGGACTGTCTGGGCAAAATGATAGGGTGCTTCGCATTTGAATTTAAATCGGAATTTACTAAACGTCCTTTCACTCTTAAAGCTTTCTCTTTGTCTAAAAAAGGGCTTAAAGATAAAATATTACTTTTTGGACTTATAAACTTATTTTTCTGTAGTGCCCGAACTTCATTAGGGAAATATTCTAACTGTATATTCTTAATTAAGATGAAATTAATCAATTCTAAATCTGAAGATTTTATTGAGCTATTTATTAACGGGTCTTTTTTCGGGTCTCGCTTTCTCAAATATTTACATTCAAGAAATGCGATAAACTTTCTGAGTATTGCCCCATGTCTAAGTAATTTGCTATAATCTGAATATTTGTGAATATATTCTTTAAGAAACGACTCATTTTGAATAAAAAGAACTTTTCTGAACATTGGTTTGTTTTCTGATTCTGTTATCTCTATTTCAGCGGATTTTTCGAAGGATGTATAGGGTTGGGAAAAGAGCTCACTGGGACCAGTTTTCCAAATTTTTAACTCCATGAAATCGGAGATGGATAAACCTCGCGTTCCGTGATCGGCGGGATTGTCGGACGTATTGATATAGGACCAAGTGTGAGGATAGGAAAAGGATCTAATCTCCTGTACTCGGTTTGCCACAAAGATTTTAAATGTGTAAGCTGGTGTGTTTATCCAACTTAGTGCGACTGTAGAATCAGAGAACAAATGAATGTGAGTTATTTGTAAATTAAAAGACGGGATTATTGAATTTAGTGAAGTGACCATTAAATGAGCTGCTAAGAGCTCCAACCTTGGCATAGACATTACCTTTAGAGGTGCCACTTTGAATTTAGAACATATTAAATTAGAATAAACAATTTCATCTTTAAGATAACTAACTACATAACATACAAATCCGTAGGCAGTCTGGCTAGAATCTGCGTAACAAAATAGTTTGTATGAATCTGCTTGTGGGTGAATTAAAACTCTATTTAATCTAAAATTTCTGATTAGGGGAATTTGTATTTGAAACTCATCCCACCTATCTTGAAACTCCTTTGGGACTGGATCATCCCAATCTAATTTTAGTTTCCATAATTCTTGAAAGATTATCTTGAATCTAATGATGCAAGGTGCGATCCAGCCCAAGGGATCGTACACCTTTGCGAGATCTGAAAGAATTGATCTCTTTGTAAGAGTTTTAGTTTTAAATTGAGCCGAATTATAGTAAAACTGATCAGACACTGGATCCCACTGGATTCCTAAAATTGAGGTTTGGTCACCTAATTTTACATATTTTGATTCTGAAGTTAAAATGTGGTTTTCTTTTGAAGGATACCTCAGTGCTAAGGGGGAGCGATACTTGATCTAATTCCCACAATCTGAGTAAATCTTTATTTTTTGTAGAATTATCCACTGACAAGTGTGAGCAAAGAACATTTAATGGTTTGGCCTCGCCGAACAAAATCCACCCTAAAAAGGTGTTTTGGGCGACCAAATTATTTGAAGGGTCTTTAACTATTTCTGAAATAATTAACTTGGTGAATAATTTTACTCCTATCAAGATTTCAATTTTATCCGGGTGCACAAATGAATGGTCAGATAAGGGGAGATTTTTGACAAAATCGAATTGCTTTCTTTGAAATGGTGCGGCAGGGAGGGTGAAGCTTAGGTTGTCTACTACAAGGAATTCAGAACCTGTATTAAACTTTGGATCTACTTTCGAGCCGAACTTTAAGACTACCGACTTACTGACCTGCGCTACTTTAGTATTCTGGATACCGCTAATTTGCACTTGAGAGCTAAATGTTTTAAGGCCCAGTTGATGAACTAGCCTTGAAGAGATAAGAGAGACTTCACTACCGGAGTCGACAAAGAATTTTAAGGGAATACCTTTTTCTTGGGAATCATATCCTATTAATACTCCTCTACCCAACAATGAAGAACTTGTGGTCGTGGAGCAATGTGCCGTAAGCTTTTTGTCGCTGGAATCTGTATTGGCCGAAGAAGACGGATACTTTTGACGCCCTGGTGAAGATGCCTGGCTCTCAGAAGATCTTTGTCTGGAATGACGTTTCTCCGACTGGCTGTTAGTTTGAGTATTTGGGTTTCTAGAAAAACATAATAATTTGTGATGAAACCTGTCACAAGTGGGACAATTTGGAAGCCGACATTCGCCTCGGTGAGAACCAAAACATTTTAGACATTTTTTCTCTTTCTTTATAAAATCTGATCTCTGCCTCGGTGAAATCTTCAAAAACTGCTTGCAAAAACTTATTTTGTGATTTCTTCCATTACAATATCTGCAAAATGAATTGTTCCTGTTGTTAGCAGAAACGTGAAAGCTACTTCTTGATTGGTTGATAAAAGGCTTGGCACTGTTTTGCGAATTTCTGGAAAAACTAGACCTTTCATTTACAATTTTATTATTATTATTTTTAAAATTATCATGCTCTGATAGAGAGTCCGCTAACTTAAATATAAAATCTAAAACTTTATCGATAGGAGGGATCTCGTCACTTTTTAGGTCAAATGCCCATCTTTGGTAAGCTGTCTTGTCTAGTTTACTAGTGACAATTCTTACCAAAATGGCGTCCCATGTTTTGGTATCGATTTTAAAATTATTTAATTGTAAGATGACTTCCTTTACAACTTTTGCTAAGTTATGATAACTTGCACTGGAAGGTTTCGAAATAATTTCTAAATTTAAAATCCTATCAACTAAATTAAAAACAATTTGTCTATGTTTATAATACTTTTGATCCAAAATGTCTAGAGCTACTTGCAAGTTTGTTCCAATGCAGGATAAGTGGGCTACCGCCGTGGCTGGTTCTCCGTGAAGTGCCGAAAGGAGGTACTTGAACTTGTGTGCATCCCCGATGCTGTTGTTGTCCATGATTGTTGACCTGAAGAGTGCTAGGAATGCGGGCCAGAGCTCTATCTGTCCTTCAAAAGTAGGTAACTTTATATTAGGCAAGTTTATATGACTAGACAAGTTGCTCGTTTTTGGATCTAAAGTGTTATTTACATCATTATTAGGATTTGTTTGTTCTATTGGGAGAATAATAGACTTCTCCTCTAAATCTTGAGTTGCAATTATAATCAACTCGTAGATATCTTTAATTTCTACGTGATCTGTGAGGGTTTCACGTATGATATAATCTATTAATTTACTGAGACAAGATAATAAATCTCCTATTTTTAGTTTTAATTGACTAATTGCATGAGGTGGAAAAGTACTTACTTTTTCTAACATTTTGTTTAGGCTTTGTAGCCTTATGTGGAACGAAGTCCAATCATCTTTTATTTTCTTTATTTTCTTTACATCAGCCATTCTGCGATTGTTTTTAGAAAATTGATTCTATTTAAAATATGGAAATGCTATTTGTTGATCTGAATCTTTGGGTTGCAAGCTATCGTATTTAACCAATTCAGGCGTCCTGTCACGGTCGCCAAATTTTATGTTAACGCTTCGAGACCAAGATTTCTCTTAGACTCCTTTAGATCAAATCTAGAGATCTGAAATGACCGTGTATGTCGCCACCAAATAACTCCCGCTTAACATAAAAAGAGAAGGGGGGATCTTAATTCCTATGGTTAATTAATTAACCTGGATGAAGCGAATTAATCTCCTCTCGGTTTTTTATTATGCACGAGTCTCAATCCCCTTCCACTTTGAAGGAATTATTTAGAATTAATATATATAATCTGCAGGCAAGGATCCCATCCACGAATGCCTTATTCTGACTTGGTTAAATATTTTAGACTTACCGCTAGTTAAAAGGAACTTGGGGTTGGTTTTTAAAAAACAAATGAAGGTGCTAATTTATATATTTTAACAAGTTGATGAGATCATCAAACTGATTTATTAACAGAAAGGACAAAAAACTCAACAATGATTCAGAACAACAAAATAGTTAGTTATAACAATATTATGATTGAAAATTAGATAAAGTAAAAAAAAATAAAACAAAATGCAAAAACAGAATGAGCTTTGAAAGAAAATAAATCTATTTTAAATATAATAAAGTATATTTAGAAATATAAATTTTAGAAAAACTATTTTTTATTTAGAGGAAATAAAAAATAACCTTCCTAAATGGTTAGATTAAACGATTATTTAACTTTGTAAATAAACAGAAATATAGTTCTAGGGTTAAAACTAATTTTAAATGAACAGAAATAATTGGAACCTTTGGAATATTGAATTCCTATAAGAAAATATTTATGTACTCTCTTGAATTGAGTTAAACAGTATATTAAAATATTTAGTGCTTTAACATTAAATTAAAAAAAATAATACCTTTTTTATATGGCTTTTGTTTGATAATAATTCAAAATCTCCTTACTTGAGTTTTACAAAGATTTTACCATCAATTCTGATTGTTTCCTCTGGATAAATGTATAATAATGATCTTTTGCTACATGGATTAATGTGGATTTCGAAAATCCAGTTTTTCAAAAAATATTTCAGACAGTGGCCTTTATCTGAAATAGAACCTTTCCAGATGTAAAATATCTGAAGTTATTAAGATAACTCAATGTTAAAATTCACAAAGCAAGTTTTTTTGCAGTATGCAAAATATCCGAAAACAAATGGCGATGGGAAAATATCAGCTCTCTAAGAGAATCAATAGATATTTTTAAATTAATTGGAACTAGATATAAATCTATTCCAATATTTCAATCGTCTGAAAATCAAGAGCGAATGAAAAACCGGTGAATATAATAAATGTGCTTAATGAAAAAACAAAGAGGTAAATTTTTGGACAACGTAAAGTGTCTTTGAAAAATGGAGGAGTACTGATCCAAGATGGCGAGTGACGCCTTGGTCTTGAGATGCAAGCCACGAGTCCGAATGTAGCAACTCATTTCGCTATGAAGGAAAATGAATTCGCAGCGCGCGAGATTTAAAACTCGTGCTTTAAAATCAATTAATTCTAAGAGGGTTTATTCGGCGTGAACACACAGTTTCCATGATAAACACTCTTCCTTTTTGTGGGAGCAACTAAAAACTACGCTGATCTACATAGAATTAAATAATTCTCAATTAAGGAATTAGCAACGATAAAGCATTTTAAAATATCACAAAAAGTGAAGGGATTTTACAGTGAGTTCGTGATTCAGAAAATTGGATGCTAACGTACACGCGAAGAAAGCTTGAATGCATGTATGAATATTAGTCAAACCTAAGCCTGATTTGATAGCACTTATATTAGAATTAAAAAGAAACTAAAGAAAATGAGATCTGAGAAAAGTTCTGGTTATTTTTCCTCAATGGACTAGAACAGTGTTTCTGAATCTGGGTTCCATGGAACCCCAGTGTACCCCGCGCCTAGAGGTCAATAGAAGAAAAAATAGAAAACGAAAATAGTAGTTAGTAGTATCACCCCTCAAAAAATTTCTCATGTAAAGAAAAAAATACTATTTAGAGTATAAGTAGATATTACCTTATAGTCAAATAAAACCATTGATACTTAAGAATGCGGTGGACATCACTATTATTGTCTCAGTGATAGCATTTTTATTACTCTTAACTTCCTTAACTTTCTTATAATACAACGATTACGTTAAATTCGGTTAAATTAGTAACAAAATGAAAACATCATTTAAATTGTTTCATTATTATTCTGTTATTAATGACGTTTTAAATAATACTGTTTTTCAAAGATAAGAATATTATTTATGAGTATAAGTATATTGAATTTGTAAAAAAAAAACCTCTCCGATCCGATTGGGGCATATGGGTATCCCAATAAAATTTCATAATAAAATTATTCATGAAAATAAAATTTCAGTCGAATTGAGAACCTCCTCCTTTTTTGAAGTCGGTTAAAAATGTTAGGTATTGTAATTTGAAATGCACGTCTTTTGTACCCGATTTCCCCAAAATCTAGCAAATTTTTAAAATGTGGTAACACTCGGCGGCGGTATGTTATATTTGGAAGGTATAAAAGTAGCATGATGTTGATATTTTGACGAAAAATTAAATATGTCATACTTTAGTGCTAGGGGGTTCCTCAGAAATAAATATAAGTGCTCTAGGATGTTCCTCGCTCTACAAAAGGTTGAGAAACACTGGACTAGAAAAACATTTCAATTTTGTTTTAATATTAATGAATAAATTAAATGTACTATTTCAAGTTGATGAAATTAAAAAGTAAAATTTTAATAGCTTATAATATTTTAATTTATTATAACAGAGTTCTAATCGAAAAGTGTACGAATTTTTGAAGATATTTTCACTTTTTCATTCAATTTTTTAGTTAATTTGTAAAGTAAATAGAATATTATGTTGTGACATAGAGTCAACAATTCTTAATAGAATGTTAGAAGCATTTACTTACTCTATTTCAGATTAGATGTCGTAGAAAACATCGAATATTCTTCTATAATGCACAAGAAAGAATCCAACTTGCCAAAAGTAAGGCTCGTTTTAAACTAAAATATATTTAGATAAATTGGTCGACTTTTTGCCTTTATCAAATTCCGGGAAAATGATAATTCCAATATTTGTTTTTGCAAAGAAATATAATAAATAAAGTGAAAATAGAAATCATGGGAGGGTAAGACGCGTACCAGATCATCCCTAATTATCCAGATAACAATACAGGGTGCGAAAAAAAGAGTCATAAGGGGGTAAATTTTTTTAACTCATTTTTGAGAAAATTTAAAAATTTTTTATGATTTATATATATATGTTAACATTAGATGAACGCGAAAGTTAAAACTTTTTTATCAGGTACAGGTCACTGCCCTATTTTGGTGCAATTGAGACCTGATTCGTTTTGATACTGAACCAAGAGTTGAAAAAAGATAGGACCCAGCCGGGTATGTTCCGGCATCTTCTGCGTTAAGCCCGCAAATGCCTTTTCCATTTAAGCTATGGATCCCCGAATAGGTCATATAATCAAATTTAATATATATTCAACTCCTTAGTTCAGGCGCGTTTTCAACTATTTTCCTAATAGTATGGTTCTTATAAATTTGCTATAAAGTCCATCTGTCTGATTCTTTGGGGAATCGAAAGAGATGAATTTTGTTCGAATATTCAATAATAAATTTTATTTGGAATGTTTAATGTTAACGTTAGATGAACGCGAAAGTTAAAACTATTTTTTTTAAAGTTTTAACTTTAAATCTCAAAAATGTACAAAATATATTTTTTGGAATATTTTTTTTCTTTTAGAATTTCACGTTCTACTACAGTAAAAGCATAGACAAACAAACAAGAAATACATTTTTAATGGTTGAATATGTTTAAATTTATTACTGCCTGGAAAAGTTCAACCCCCCAACTATCTGCGAATTTCGCGGAGTGTATGTATCAAATCAAAATGAAAATGACATTAATAAATTACAATTTGTCACGAAAATATCATAATTAAATTTCGCATTAACAAGTGGATGCTTTAGATGTGAGTAGAGAGTTTGAAAATTAATTTTAGTTTTGTTACATAAAGGTCAATTCAGTTTCTAGAACTGGAACAGTTTATATGTTATCATTTATAAAGCAAATTAATTAACTTGAATAGCTGATTGATCATGGCTTACAAAACATCTGAGCTGTAAAAATCAAAGCTTAATTAGGACTTCCAAAACCATCGCTTTTGCTAAAATACAATATTATTTAATGAAAAATAGATAGATCAAGGTAAAACTTATAATAAATTTATCATTCTAGAATAATCAGTTCCAAGGCTGGTTTGACGCAATCACTTGGCATTATTTAACTCTATTATACTATAAAACTAATTTTCATTATCCAAGGAAAAATTTCTAATCCGTTTTACCTAGTTATTACTGAACATTTTTTTACTAAGTGCATCAGAAAGATGCAGGACCTATAAAGATCGTGGGGTCGAAGATCTCTGTGAAATCTTGAAGATCTTGAAGGATGAAGATTGTAAGATTTATCAACGAGTTCCAGTCCCTAAAATAACTGATTCTGAACTATTTTTCAAAAAAATAAATAATAAGCCTATCAAATTGATATACGGACCGGATACTCGGAGTTCCGTACCTTATAACTTCCAAAATATGTAAGATATCAAATCCCTTCTGATTTGTCTTTAATAAAGAGAAAATGAGGGAATTCGTGGAATTTTTTCATAATTTTAAGTTAAGCCATTTATAAACACCGATAAACACAAAAATAACATAAAAATGGTCAATATAGGGTCCTTTCAGAGAGATAATTTAAAGTAAAATAAACTAGCTTAATTTTCATTAAGAAGATTTTTATATTATGCGTAACCCACATCCAAAGATGAAAAATATTTTTAACCACATGAAAAATTCCACATTTTCCAAAATAATCATTCGATTAATATAATTTTTTATTTCAGGAAAAATGAAGACAAATAAGTTGTAAATTGCAAGTTTTATCTTAATAGATTCATGAGCTACAGTTTGACAAACGGACAAACGACCCGACTTAGTAATAACACTAATAGTGTCCCGTTTTATTTTTAAACAGAACCCTAAAAAAAGTTTTTGAAAAAACAATCACTAAATTTTTATAAGAATTTAAATTTTTTTAAACAATTAATATAAAATTTTATTGCTACTTAATAAGCTAATAATAATAACTAATAGCTAATAATAAGTGAAATATTTGAAGGAAATTCGAAAAATTCGCCTAGTCAATTTGAGAAATAATTAGTATTTTTTATTTTTCAATTTTCAAATATTAAACATCTGATTTTATTTATTTTTTGAGATATGGTCAAGTCATGTGATGGCCACATCAGCTTATTTTAAAGCATATTCTATTGAAAATCCCAGAAAAAATAAAATTTATTTTTGGAATAAACCAATGAATTTGCCTTTTTGATTTAGTATTTTGATTTTTTTAGTTTTCTTTCAATTTTAAAAAATTTATATTTTAGATTTTTTAATAAAACTAAAGTAGATTAGTAATAACATTTGACAATAAAAAAGAAATCCAAGAAGAAAACAAAATTCAATTTTCTGCTTAGGTAAATAAATTTCTTATGATTTTTCACTTTTCATCAAATGTTTAATAAAATCATTTATTTATTTATGTATTCTTATTATTTTGCACTTGCATATACCACATCTTTATTTAATTTGAGTTATATCTGCAAATTGTTGAATCTGTATCAAATGATTGCAAACCATAATATCTGAGCCAGACATTCCAGTCACTGGAGGCGCCAGCCTGGGGCGCCACTGCTATAGGGTGCCTCACATGTTGAATTTAGTTAAACAACAAAAAAAACTCGTATATCTAGATAATTTAAAATTTCACTCAGGTTGTGCGCCTGGCTATTCTCCGTGAATATTTAATACGGTATTGATTTGTGTGAAAAAAAGCTTTTTACAAGTCTTGTTCGGGATTTTTCCAACGTTCTTTTTATAGGCGTAAAATAATATTTGATTACGACACTCTAAGTAGAAACCAAAATGTCTATTTTTTGTAAATAACTTCTTTAATATAACATTATATATTAGTTTTATACACAATGAGTAAAAAAAGTTTAGTGAATTCACTACTAGGTGCGCCCGGGAGGTAGGCTAAGCCTGAACGGAGTAAAAAATTAAATGTTCAAGTAGCAAGAGTTAACATTTAAATTACTAAAAAAAATTCTTTAAAATCCAATCAATATTTTTTGGGTTGAATTTAAAACAAACATAATGCTACTCTTCAAAAATATAAAGATGTTAAATTGAAAGTTTTTGTGCCAATGGTAGCAGAATTTTTTATATATTGAAGGAGAATATATAATAAAGAAGTCATAACGATCAAGCTTCGATATAAATAAAATTTATAATTCCAGCAGAAGACACACTATTTTATTGTCTCCTTCAATAAAGATGTTAAATGGAAAGTTTCTTTTTGCTGAGAGTAGCAGAATTTTTATATATTGAAGGAGGCAATAAAAGAGTGTATCTTCTGCTGGAATTATAAATCAAAAATTTATAATTCCAACACACTCTTTTATTGTCTCCTTCAATATAAATGTGTTGCAGAAGACATGTGGGGTATCAAAATGGATGGATATCATCCTGAACGATTAAAGATAGTAAATAGATATAGATTTTTTTTGCTCTCAGGTCCTTATCTGACCTCGTTGAAGATTATAGAAATTTTACAAATATAGGTATAAATGATCTTCTTCTTCAAGTGTGATGTTCAATTTCGATCGTTGTCTATTACTATGGAGAGCATCCTCTTCATAGAAATTATTCACAGAGGTGGTTTCCCATTGCCCTCCTCTGGATTTTTTAAGGCGCCTTACATTTTTGAAAGAGGTAAAATGTGTTCTAACAGAAGCGCGATTTGTTCTCGAGTAAGTTCGATTAAAAGTCAAACACCTTAGCCACTGAACTACTGGTGCTCCTTATTTATGATACAAGACTCTAAATACAAAGATAACAAAAAAGATAAATTTACAAAAAAACAAAACGAAAGAAACAACAATTATAAAATGAAATAAAAAAGAACGAGATTCAAAATATTGAGTTTACTATCATACTATACACAGGCCTTTGAATGGCCAGCCGGTGCTCATAGCAAGGTCTCCTAAAAGAATCTAGTGATTTTAGAGATCTTATTATCGGTGATAAGCCTATAAATTGGGAATCATCCCAAAAGATTTCGAAAAAAACAAAATAGTCACACTTCCCAAAAGACAGGCGCGGATAAATGTGAAAATTTCAGGACCATTAGGCTAACCTCACATGCCTCCAAAATCCTAACCAAAATAATCCAAAGAAGAATAGAACAAAGAGTTGAAGAAAATCTGGGGGAAGACCAGTTCGGCTTTAGAAGAAACAGAGGCACCCGAGAAGCAATTCTCTCTCTTAGACTAATAATAGAAAGGGCTTTTATCAGGGAAGAATCTGTCTACATCGGATTCATAGACCTAGAAAAAGCATTCGATAACGTCAATTGGGAAATTATATTTAAAATATTAAAACAGGCGGGAATAAAATTCAGGGAGAGAAGACTAATCTACAATCTATATCAAAACCAGACGGCAATTATAAATATTGGAGATGAGCAAAGAGAAGCCAAAATAAAAAAAGGTGTAAGACAAGGATGTGTGCTGCCACCCATGATTTTCAACTTATACATAGAAGAAGCGATTAAAGAATTCAAAGACAAAATTGATACAGGTATCGAAATCCAAGGTCAAAAGATCGCTATGTTAAGATTTGCCGATGACATTGCCCTTCTAGGAAGCAATAAAAAAGAATTAGAGGACGCCTTGAATGGAATTAACCAAATCCTAATAGAAGAAATCAAAATGAAAATAAACAAGAATAAAACCAAGGTCCTAGTATGTACAAAAAAAGAACAAACGAGACAGGAATGCATCAAAATTAACCAAGAAAACCTAGAAGGAGTTAAGGAATTCCGCTACCTAGGAAGTAAAATAACATGGGATGGGAGGAGCAAAAACGAAATTAAATCGAGAATTGCCCAAGCAAAAATGGGGTTTAATTCAAAACAAAAACTACTATGCTCCTCCTCAATCAGCTTAGAAAACAGGAAGCTGCTATTGAAGACATATGTATGGAGCATAGCCATGTACGGGTGTGAAACCTGGACAATTGGAAAAGCGGAGAGAAAGAGATTAGAGGCTTTCGAAATGTGGTGCTACAGAAGAATGATGAATATCAAATGGATGGATAAAATTACAAATGAAGAAGTTCTTGGAAGAATTGGAGAAAGAAGATCCTTGTGGAAGAGTCTGAAGAAGAGAAGAGGTCAGATGATGGGGCACCCACTGAGACATGGGGGACTGCTTAGGGATATCTTGGAGGGGGAGGTGGGAAAGAAAAGGGGAAGACCCAGATTAGAATATTTCAACCAAATAATTAGGGATATGGGATGCCAGACATTTAGAGAGGTCAAACAGCTGGCGGGGGACAGAGTCGAGTGGAGACGGATTGTTGCATCAAACCAGTCTTAGGACTGTATACTCAATGATGATGATGATGGTAAGCCGGACTGAGAGAGAGGAGCCCTTTGAAATGTCGTGCTGTAGAAGAATGTTGAAGATTAATCAAGAGGATAGATTTACAAATGAAGAATATCAGGGTCAAATTAAAGAAAATAGACTATCTTGGAGGTTTTTAAGAAAGAAAAGAGCTCAGATGATAGGTCACAAAGAAAATTGCTTAGGAATATTTTAGAGGATAGAGAAGGAGAAGCGTTAGATTAATATATTATTTTCCCCAGATAATAAACGATATGGCAGTTTTAGAGAAATAAATAATTTGGAATGTGTTAAAGACAAACGGAGGGGTGCCTTTGTGTCAAACCAGTCTTAGGACCGAAAGCTTTCTGATGATCAATCTTTTAGGAAAATTAAGAAAACAAAAGAACTACAATGAATAATTTGGCACAATATAAAAACGCAACAAGTCACAAAGCTTTCAAGAATATAATTTACATTATATACACACATTCATCTTTATTAGTTTTAAGAGAGTTAATAATAAATTATTTATCTTCGTAGTTAAATAATAAATAAATTTTCTAGAGAAAAAAATATAAATAAAAAACAGCAAAGGCCCTAAATTCAAATGGTAAATGATAAATAAACAAAAGGCTTATAATATTGTCGTCGTGGTTGTCGCCTCCTTTCATGGATTAGATCGATTGACGTGTTTGGCCCTCCAGGTTGGGGTTGCGCCGGACGGGTTGGCAACCCTCCCGAATAAAAAAGAAAAATCTTCCTCTCTCAAGTAAAGAAAAATCGCCTCGAAATAATCATTGTAATACTATATGCATTCACTTTACTTGGTATATCGATATAATAAAGATACTTAGAAAGTGGATGAGTTAAAAAACTGTTATTTTAGTTCCCTTAGGATATATTCTTTTAACCCATTTCCGATTAGGTGTTCGATTTTTCGAACAGCAGCTATATCTTAGGCATGTAACTGTTAAAACTTTTATTTTATATATATAGATTGGAATTTCGTTTAAATCACATACAATTAATTTTAACTATTGAACACAAACAACAAATAATACAATATAACTACGACGTTTTGATCGCTTAATCTGCCACCGTTTTTAAGTATGAGGATCCACTTTGATAACTAATTTGGGCACGTCATTATGTAGCTTTATATAGCTTTGAGTACAATCAAGTCAAAAACTCAGGATATTAAGAAGCCCAGCTCCATCTATGTCGGATTGAGAATTACATGTTTTTCAACCATAAAGTGAGAGCAGCCATGAGCGTGCGCAGAGGGGGCACATGCCCCCTGGGATCAAATAAAAAATTATGTAACAACACTGACTTCCACCCTGGCCTGAGTTAATAGTGGTTTCAAATTTTTAATCAGATTGAAATTTGACACAACTATTAACTCATGACACTTGATAAATACACTAATTTTTTAAAAAACTGTTAGAGCCGTTTTTGAAAAAATCAAAAAAAAATAGACGTGTGGCACTCGGGGACTGCCGCGGTAAAGCTATTGCATAGCATTTTTTATCAACTTATGCAATTATAATATTTATGCAATATTTTTTCACAAACAGCTGCTTACGTATTCGTCCGATTTCGGAACAGCTCATCTCGATCCGTGCGAGCTTCGTACAGTCTACACGCATACGTCTAGTCGCACGCACACAAACACCGTGTCGAAGTCTGCCGAACTGAAACGACGTTAGACGATGCACGGCTTTCAACGCCGCACCGCTGTGCCGGTCGGAGTGGGGGTGTTAGGTTTATTTTCGTTACGGAATTTCTTGATTCGGTCGCCGCGCTCAAAGCCCGCGATAAAAGCTATGCAATAGCTTAATAATTATTTTTGTTTAATTCTATTTATTTGAATAGCATACTGCATGGGAAATACAAATAATAATAATAATCCCACGGTGTTGTCTCATGTCCGTCTGAAAAAAATTTAAAATAAATGTTAATAAAAAAATATTCTATATTCCGCGTTTTTTACTTTAAAATGAAATTTAAAATATATTTTTTTCTTTTAAAGATGTACCGGCTGTCCACTGTTCGTCTCCAGAAAATTATTTATTATTCATTTATATTATTTACTATTATTTTATTTTATTTTATTTTATTTTATTCGGTATACGGGAGTTATCCCAGTTACAATATACATTTTTATACAATAAATCAACAATTTAACAAAACTAAAATACTAATTTATAGTCTTAATTATTTTTATAGAGAAAAGTTTGCGGAATTTAACATAATGTAATGCATTTATTTCTATTATAATTATATTATTTCATTTAAATTGAGTAGGTAAACAATTATTTTTATAGAGAAATTTAACAGACAAAAGTCACATTAATAGATAGATAAATAGTACACAGATAGATACATACAAGTGAAGCTAATATAAAGCATGTAATAATATAATACAATCTATTAGACATTTAATCGTAGTGTGAGCAATATCTTTTGATATCCCTCACACCACATGAAAAGAAGTCCAATTGTGAGGAGTTTGCCTTTAGCATCACTCTATTCAGCCCTGTATTTTTTGAATAATTAGTATTACAAATGGGGATAAAAAAGGTTTCGACAATGCGACTGTAATATTGAGGTACTTTGAAATTAATATATTGGAGAATTTCACAACAATCAATCAGACCATTCAACAGTTTGCGAAGGAATATCAAGTCATTTTGTAGTCTACGGGATGACAAACTTTGGATATTTAGTTCGGTTCTTAAGAGTCTAGAAGAGGGATAGTTATATGGGGTAAGAGAGTTACTAGTTGATGAGAAATTATATGATATAATTTTTAAAAATTTATTTTGCACTCTTTCAATTTGGTCAATTTGATGTTGGACATGCGGTGACCAAATTAAACTGCAGTATTCCAACTTGCTTCTTACTAAGGAGTTAAATAGTATTTTTAGGCAGTTGGAATTTTTGAAATTTTTTGTATTTCTATATATAAATCCCAGAAGTTTAAAAGACTGACTACAAATATTTTTTATATGAAGAGAAAAAGAGAGAGAAGACTCAAAGGTAACTCCCAAATCGCATATGTGATCAACCTGAGAAAGAAAGCTACCGCCTATTGAATATGATAGTATAGGTCGAATCGCATGTCTGTGAAAAGATACAACATAGCACTTATCAATGTTAAGTTCCATGCCATTATTCTCACACCATTCATATAGTCTATTAAGATTTAATTGTAGACAAGTAGTATCAATATTATCGGTTATTCTTTTATATATTTTTAGATCATCCGCAAATAGAAGAAATTCAGTTTAATTGTATTTTATAATTTAAATGTATTGTAAAAAAATAAGATAATTAATAAATTATAATTTTGTAAAAGAACCCCCCCCCCACTTTAATTTCAAAATCCCCTCCATAATGAGATCCTTTGAAAGCCCCCTCCCCACCTCTTAAATCCGCCGGTCGGCTGTCAGTCGAGTCGCTCGAGTCTCGTGTAGGAGTGGTGGGCGGCGGCGGGGAGGGACATCTCCCCGCTCGAGCCGCCTCTCCGCCAAGAGTCGGGCGACTCCGCTGGCTTTCGGCTGGCCGCTTGGAGGGGATTGTTAGGTTATTTTCGTTACGGAATTTCTCGATTCGGTCGCCGCGCTCAAAGCCCGCGATAAAAGCTATGCAATAGCTTAAAAAAACGAAATAAAGGAAGGAGGTGTAAATTAGTAGTGTCGCGATAATTTCAAATATATGAAAATGTGAAAGTCGTGTGGTGAACACACAAGTTGAATCTGTATGCATTAGTAACTCTGCTTTTCTCGACAAAACAAAATGTTTTCACTTATATCTATATAAAATAATATTATCTAATTATTTTATGATATTTTTAAATTTAAATTTTGATTTCTATTTAAAGAGAATAAGAAGTAAGTGAAGGTAGTGCAGTTGATTATTATTGATTAAGTCCACCCTTGAGGTTAAGACGACGACTTTATTTTCCAAGAGATTCCATCTTTGTCCATTTAAGGAGAGCGATTGTTTTTTAATGGCCCTTGATTTAATTCGAATTCTAAATCCCAATTATCTCATTAGTCCATCTCGGCCGTGAAATCCCCCAAAGGACAGACGGAGGGCCCCCTGGCTTGGCGTCTGCGTCTGTCCCCTGGTCTCCTCGTCCTCCACGCTGCTTACGTGTTTTTCTTAGCTGCTTGAATGTCAAAATATTTCATCTCCCCTTGGTACACACACACACACACACACACACAAAGTCCTCTGTCTCGTTCCAGCTCACTCATAACATACTTTGTCTCTTTTCACCACTCCAGAGAAGAAAAAACGAGAAAGAGATCGAGAGGGAATCCCTTTTGAATTCCCTCAGCCTCTTGGTTGTCCCATCCGATGGTTAACGAGACCTTTTCGCTTCTTTCTCTGTTTCTTCGCTTTAATCTTCTCTCCCTTCCCTGCTCTTATTTGTCCCTCTTATCTTGTCCTTAGTCCCCTTTTATTTTATTATTTTCCATTCTGCCATTTGCCCTAATTTGATCTATTCATAACATTCATATCTATTGACTTGATGGTTAGAAGTTGAATTCAACTCCAGCTCCACAACCGCATGATAAATATTAGGATAGACACACGATTTAGGAATCTCGATTATTTCAATCTAAGTATTCTTTCTATTAAAACAGTTGACTGGATTGTTTATTCACTCACAAGTTTGCTTGGTTCAAACAACGTACATACCATATACAATTGTACATATGTGCTTTGCAAATTCAATCGGATTTTCTTAATCTTGTCAGATTTAAATTAGGGCTTTTGTCAAAAATATGATCTTCTATGTCCTATTTTTTTTCTTTCACCCTCATTTTTCTTAATTTTTTATAGAATTTATTTTTACAATAAACTCAAATGAAAAACTGAATTGTTTGTTTTCTAATTAAAAAAGCTTCGAACATTGCTATCTATTAAAGTTTTAGATGTAATTATCAAACAAATAAATAACAGATTTAAAGGGATGCTTGCCGTTGTTGTATTTATTCGTTTTCATGGTGGCCACCTAAAAAAATTAGTAAAAATCGAGGGATGAACCGCGACCTAAAATCGTGCACACCTACTTCCACTTCCACTTTCATTTCCAAGTAGAAGAAAATAGATGACAATAGATTATCTAATGAATTCCAAAAAATTCCAGAGACGCTGTACACCTAATTCCAATCGCGGTTCACCCCTCGGTAAAAATGGAAGAAACTAAAATTCAAAAATCTGCCTAAAGAGTAAATTTTTAAAATTTCGACTATAAGGATTTTCTGATTAAATTCGATACAATATCCTTGATTTTATTAGGAGTTACACCAAGAAGGTGGAGGCCAGGATTGACACCTAACACCGTGGAAAGATTTTAAGGGCATGGTTGAAGTCGAATGTATCTGTAGATTCATCTATTGAACATCCGAAAATTATAGGTCGAGAAGTAGACGGTGTCAGGAAGTAAGTTCTAGTCTCTAGAGGTCATAGGGGTAAACGATTGGGAAAAGCATTGATTCGATTCTTATCTAATTTGACGGAGTTGTTGAGCGTTCGAAAATCAAGTAGGTATTACTTACAAATAAAGATTTAGTGGGGATTATTTATTTCAATTCGTAGCCCCTTGGCTAGCAAGAGCGGGGCAGAAGGCGGCCCTTGTAGCTAGTTTTATATTTTTAAAATTAATATATACCGTGGTCAAAAAGATTATTCACACAAATTAAGATAACGTGTTTTTTTTGTTAATGTGTCTTCAGATCTTGGAAATCATTTTTAGAATGCTTCTATTTAACCTTTTATTTTTCAAAACTTTCCAGACTTAAAGGTATATTTCCAATGAAATGCAATATTTTATACAAAATTCAAGCTGGCATTCTTCTAAATTCTGGCACAAATTTTTCTTCTTTTGAATAGTCATATTACTGTGATATTTCTCGTTTTTTGATTTGATAATATACTTCTTTATTTCTCTATCTGTACTTCCCTGCAATGCATTGTTTTGTCTTAAACATTTTCCTCTGTTAATATTATTTATAATCTCTTAACATAAAATTATCATTAAGATTATTGTAATTCATTTTACTAACTACTATTTTTGTTTATAATTACAGGTAAAAAGGGAGATCGACGACAATAAAAATTATGAGTTCAACAAATGGGGTTAAGCGTTAAATGAAAATCCGGTAGGTAATTAATTAATTTACATTTTAATATTGAGAGAGGAGAGTTGGTAGTGAACTCGAGTTCCATTTACATACCACTCACCAATCATTAATTTTAACAACTGACAATCAAAAGAAGAACAAAAATTGAATTTTTAAATTGTTAAGAATAGAGTATATCTGATTTTTTATCTAATTGCTTATTTTCAATTCTTCGATCTATTATCATGTCATTTACTTGATTGAATTTTTCAAATTATGAACCGGAAAATTAGAGTAAAAGATTTATGAAAATTTTAGGCATTCAGAGTCGGGGCAGCTGCCTCACCCCTGACAGTCTCTGGCTATAAGATTTCAAGAGCTCAAAATTTCATACATTTTCCATCGTAGTTCATTCTGGGGACGTTAAATAAAAATTACTCATTAAGCCCGGTAGTCAATGATAATTTTATGGAAAAATATATTGATCATTTTTGAAATTAAATTGAACTAAGAAATCGAATGGAAGTGGTTCGAAAATTTCAGCGAACATTGTGAACTAAAAAGGTGAAACATTGTAGATTAATAGTGTAAACTTTTGTGTCAAAATTTAGCTCATTATGCGTAGCCATTCAAAGAAAATGTAAGGTCCAGGGCAACTAATATTTTTGAGGGCCTTCAATATAAAACTACACATAACAAGAAACTAAAAACAATTTTATTTGTTATTTATTAAAGTAATCTACAATTATTTTTAAATTGATGGGTTTTTTAGTCACAAACTAATATAAGACAATAATTTCAGTTAATTATTATTATTTATTTTATTGATTCGCCAAACAGTTTCGGTCACCTCTGGTTGACCATCTTTAGTAGTAGTAAAAAATGGAAGAATGAAACATTCCGTACATTTTTAAAAAAATGCATAATCCAGATCTTGAACGAAATAGTATGTATAAATTCAAACTACTATATTTTTTGTATTATGTAATTTTTAAAAAATTTACGAAATGTTTCATTTTTCCATTTTTTAGTACTAGTAAAGATGGTCAACCAGACGTGACCGAAACTGTGTGGTGAATCAATAAAATAAATAATAATAAATAACTGAAATTATTGTCTTTTATTAATTTGTGACTAAAAAAACCCTTCAATTTAAAAATAATTTAAATTAAGTCACTTAAGTTTTGGAAGAATCTTATAGTAATCACAATGTTCGCTGAAATTTGCAGCGTACCAATTTTTACCTTTATGTAAATTATAATAGTTTAAAACTAATGTCATCTATTGACTTTGTTCAAAATCATTGTAATTCTAACTAAAATAAACATTTCTTTTTTTTAGAATGAAATAAAATTAAAAATGGCATGCAAGGAAGAATCCAAGCGAGTGCATTAAATGGCTATAATCCTCTCCATATGAATGTCAACGAGTTTAGTCTGCAAGCTAAATGATAAATGATTATTAATATAGTAGATTTCGTAATTAGGTCTACATTAGAGTTCTAATTAGAATTTAATTTCATCTCCCCAATTCTCTCTCACTCCCTTTCTTTTACGTATTGTACTATCAAATAAATTCGTTGACTTTATCGGTACTTTTGTACTACCATCCCCACTTCACTTTGAAAATTAATTCACTTAATTGCATTTATATATGTTTATACGCGTATATAATTTATAAGGTGAAATGTTGAACAAGGAATTTACAATATTTATTGATAAAACAAAGAGCTGACTTCCACACTCCAATCGATTTATTATGATAACCGACTCAAAATAAATCGATATTATCTAAAAACATTTTAAGAAAATAATGTTCTCCAAATCCTATTTAGATTCCTTAAAGTATGTTTGTAAGGTTAATTTTTAGAGCATTTAATTACCTGCAACTTCTTCTTCTGCTTCTTTAAGTGCCATATCAGGTCTCCCTGACGTTTTGGCACCTCTCCACATATACCTGTGCTGAGTGTGTTAAGCTGTTTTTTTACACAGATATACCGGACCTACTTTTTAACGCCGGTTCCGAACGGCTAGTTTGGAGAGGTTGACTAGGCAATTATAATCTTGATAGTTTGCCATTGCTTTCCAAGAGGAGGCGACTGCAAATATCTGCCGAGACTCAAGTCTCAACCAGCGTACTTCAGAAAAGCGGCCCGACACTCTGACCACTGACCCACATCACCTGAAACTAAGTTTCTAAAATTTTCTCAAATCGCTTCTTGGTCCCGCCAATATTTATACCTATGTCATACCCGAAAAACTTTTTGCCTGTGCAAATTGTTTTAACTATTATTTAATATGTGGACGATTATTTCGCTCATTTACACACTCTCGAGCTCTTGTGATCAGCTTCTGATGGAATTGACCATCTCCATTTTAATTCTGAGAACAATAGGGTCCCAGACTTAAAATAGTCTAAGAGCTAGTTGATTTAATTGACCCCTTCTGCAATATGGTTCAGCAGTATGAAGAGAGACGTTTGTATGGACTAAATTTGTATTACTTGTCAGGATATTTTCAGCATTTGATAAATAGTACCTATAGTAGTAGGTGGTACTTAACAAACTTTTTGCCCCAAGCTTTTATTTTTTGAATCATTGTTTCCATACTGTGTCTAAAACAAAAGAAAACAAAACAAATATATTTTTAAAAAAATGTATACCATACCCACATCACCAAATCAATATAGCTCTATTTAGTTACCTTGTATAATTTCAATAATATATTAATAATAGTGATTATATTCTAGTAACTTGACTTTTTTCTTTTGATTTATTTTAAAATTAAATAAATCTCATACATCTATAAGAAGTATCTTCGCACTTTCTAAATTTAAAAGATATTATGAGAAAAAAATCATTGACTTTTATGGACTGGGAATACTCTCCTTACCTTTTTTTGAGTCTCTACCTTACTCTTCAGTCATTTAGGACATTTAAGTAAGGGTACTTAGACATCTTAATCTCAACCCTTCTTTCACTGTCTTCTCTTCGTTAATCATATGGTCAGTTAAGACTTGTAGTTTCTGCATCTTTTTGTGTTCAATTATATTAAAAAATTAAACTTAATGAAAATTTTGGGAATAAATGTTAATTTCTGTAATTCCTGAAGATGGGTTGATAGCCCGGAATATAGTATATTTATTGAAAAAATTACTTTTATTTTTTAATTTTTAAAGTGAAACAAGTGAAAGAAAACTCATAGTAAATTAATATCTCATTAAATATTTATTTACTCTTTTTCTTTATTAAAGATGTTTCACCTTGCACCAACACCACAATCTCTATTAATTATGAATAAATGTCTAGAAACCTGCTTAATAACAAATCGTTTGAGTTAAATTAAAGAGGTTATAGTGAGTAACAGAGTTTGATTTTTATAGAAGACAAATTAATAAGGGTGTTGTTTTCAGTTTGATATGAACTTTTAAAAATAATATTAGAAGTTTTTCTTTTGGAGTCGGACTGGTAGAACTCAATGGGTAATTGATGGAAAGGCAACCTATTGTTAATAAAAAATAAAATTCTGATTAAAATAATTTTTTCGGTCGTCATTTTCATTCTCTTAAAAACTCGACGTTTCAGAGAATCTGTCCTATTTATTTTTCTCCTTTTAAGCCATGAAGAAAGAGAGGAGATTCTACAAAACGTCAGTTTCTTAGGAGGATCAAAATGACGTTTCAATAAAATTCTTATAGTCTAAAGTTTATTTTTCATTATCCTCGGGCTGCATTTCCATCAATTCTTCGTTATAAATAATTTTGTTAATAGTTAGTCAAAATGGCTGTTATTGCCTCTGTAGTCGAACCTAAGTGTCAAAAAGCGCCTAAATAGTTTTATGACAATTTGGTTGGAATCCTGATGGGGCGTTATCAGCCCTTTTGTGAAACATTTAACTCCGATTAAGCAGTAAAAACTCTCATTGATTTTTCTTAAAAAATCGTGTGAGTTTAAAAATATTTTATTGTTTATTGCAGGAAGTAATTGTTATATAATCAGATAAAATGGAAGTAATTGTATTATTTTCTCTGATTATAAATTAAATTTGCAAAAATATTAGAATTTTTTTAATGAAAATTTATTAGTTTTATATAATAAAGGGTAAGAATAGTAGAAGAAACATAATAACCTGGAACCTCAAACAGATGTCAATGATAAGCTGATGACATCATTGGGTATAATAAAAAGAAGGGTTTGCAAACAGTTCTAATTCCTACTTGATAAATAAATTCAATCAAATCGAGGTGGTTAGTTACTCTAATTTTCTGTTGCGTTGACTGTTTGGCAGTTTCCCTCTCTCTCTCTGGCTGTATTTCATTTGAATAATTAATTAATTGCCGGCCCTTTCTCGCAACTATTAATTATTTACTCGATATTATCCGTCCACTACACACGCAAAAGGCAAAAGGGGAAATTTAAAAATAAGAACTGCGCTCAAAATTTCATTTGATGCTTATAAAATTAGCCCCTTTATATGGGGAGAGGGGGAGAGAGGACATGCTCGTCATTTTGAAAAGACTCCCTAGCTGATAGAAGTCGTTTTGTTGGGTTAATCACCCTCCGCCCCTGTTGTTCTGACCTGCCCAGCCCTAAATGTAAAATGCAGCAGGTCGTTTCACAAAACAACCAGCTGTTTGATGCTTTAAAAAAAACTCTTGAAAACCACCAAACACCTAACAGCATTATACCATTCAAATTTAGCAGCTTTTTAAGAATCAATCAAAGATAAAAAATTGAACTCGTAATAGTTTTAGAGCAGCCCTAGTAATAAATATTAATATGATAAGCTATTAAAAATTTATGTTTTACTTTACCATACAGTGTATGGTAAAGTATTGTAATTGTGCATAAAAAAAGTGTTTTTTGATATAGGTATATGTATTTATGAAATATGTCAAAAACTGATGAAACTATTTTGATAATAAAGTAGATTCCTTAAGTGGATTAAAGCCATTTTAATATCATCTCTGTGGGATTTCATTCTCCGCTTTTTCGCTGTAAAGTGCTTTTGAAAATAGGGATTCATTTTCGCCTTGAGAAAGACGTTTGTTGTTTGCCCGTCAAAATCTTTCGATAAAATGACAGGTGAGCAGCAAGGACACGCCCCTTTTATAAAAGGATCGAGCGCGGGAAAAATTATCCATACGTCACGTAAAACGCGGGAAGAATTAACCAATCAGCTTAATTGCTAATTAGAGCTAATTAGGTTATAAAAGAAGCCAGCTCCTCGAAGCGAATTCAGTTGTTATCATTCAGTTGTCATGTGTGAGTTTCACTGGTTGAAACTCATTGAATGATCAGCTCTCCGGGGTGACTGATAACCTTGGAACGATTTGAAACGAAACGGCTTGTGTCGAAGAAGTAATTTGTATACACGTTCTGTAACGAAGAAGCAATAAATGCTGGCCATGTGCCGTTATTTTGTTAAAAGCATATTTTCAACTGCCTAGTGCGAATTCTTATTTAAAATAGCATTTTCAACTGGCTCTAAAGCCGCCAAATAGAGATTATCATCTCTGAAGATTATTTCCCATCCAAGCCCGGCAAATCTCTTTCCAACTAACCCTTCGAGCCAAACATAATAAAATCATTCATCCATCATCTTAATCATTTCCTATATCTCTTTCAGAATTTTACATTTTGAAATCTTTTCAGACCATTATTCACCAATTTTTTTAGACTGATTTTCACATTCAAAAAAATAACCGGATTAGTTTTAGAGATACTTATGTAAGAGGGTCTTAAACAATATAGATACTAGCATGGCGTTTTGTTCTAACGAGATAAAATCAATAATCCCTCCTAAAAATTCATTTGCGCAAAATACCTCTTCGCGATTAAATTAGATACCGAACAAATGAATTATCGTTTATCCTTATGACTTCTAGAGACTGCAACTCACTTTTCCTGGCCGACTTTCTGGCTATGTAGACTGAAGATTATATGTATAATCTTCAGTCTTAAGACCCGTATCCACAGATTCTTTCTACACCGACCCAATCCCTGAAGTTTCTTCTTTTTTTTACGATGCCGGTTCACCTCAGATTACGATACCGGTTCACCCCAGATTACGATGCCGGTCCACCCCAGATTACAAAGGATGTTTTTGGTCCAACTTTTTCTTGTATCAAAAACAAATGATATTAAAATGGTATAAAAAATATTAAAGTTATATAAAAATTAAAGAAAAACAAAAGAATCTCAAATATTACTTAAAGTGGAAAGAATAAATAGAGCGAACGAGAGGAAGTGGGGGTTGAAAAAGTAGGGTGGAAAATAAGCCTCCAAAAAATGAGCTCATCTTTTCGAACAAGATCCTTATGTTTTCCTCCCCTCCCCTCTCCATCTCTCTCATTTCTAATTACATTTTCGAAAGGAAATAAAAAATGTTGAATAATTTTCTTCGTAGCTAATCAATCACTCGTACAATGAAGCAATTGGAATAAACTTCTATGTGACGGATTTTAATCACGAACAGCTCCATTATAATCCTTTAAACTAGTTATAATGTGTTCATTATATGATTTATTTAGTGTTATAATGGGCTTCATTATAACATTTTTATTTGACATTTTAGCCCATTAGCTGCAATTCAATATCTAATAGGCCCTTGGTTTTAGAAATACTAACACATAGAACCATAACAAACATTTCCAAAAACTCGTTTAACTCTATGACTTTTATAGAATAGAACTCACTTCTCGCATCAGTATTCCCGGCTACATAATAGCCATCAATCAATCTATGAAATTTCTTTCTATTCTCCTGCTTCTTTTTGCACCGCAAGTGTCCACACTGGACTGCAGAGTTGCACATTTTTGATGCAACATCTTGTATCAATAATAAATAAATAAATGAGCTTTAGTGCAATCTTCTCTTCTTGAGTTAACGTGGGTATCGGATTTCAGATAGACAGAAAAATCATTCTTGGAAATAAAAATTGAGCCCATGAGAAATAATATTTATAATTAAAAAGACTGATTATGAAGACCAAGCCTTCGAAACTATAGTCTCAAACAAATAAATGATATATATATATATATATATATATATAATATAGTTATATTTTATATTTATATATGTGAATGTTTATCTGCATCAAACAGAGGACAACCTCTTTGTTTCTCTTTAAGAAAAATGTTTTCCTAAGGTCAGACTTGCTATCGAAGTCTCTGTACCATCTGCCAAAAAACTTGAGATGTGTTGATAAGAGAGAATAAAATAATTTGTCAAATTACTTAAAAATTACCACTTTGGGGATCTTATATATTATTTTAAGGTGAAATAAATTAATAAAAAAATCAACAACTCAATTCTTAAAAAGATATCTCACACACCATATGATAAAAAAATATATTTTTATATTTTACGCCATAAAAATATCAGTCCTCTTCAAAATAATTAGTCGATTAATATTGTAATAAAAGAATGTTTGATTTCTGGGAAAATTCAGATATTGACTAGAAGTATTTTCTATTGGAGACGGGCTGGTAGAATTCAATGGTGTATTGATGGAACGACAGCCCAAGGATCATGAAAATTAAAATTCCTAATAAAAGATTATATATTGGAACGCCATTTTCATCCTCTTAAAATCTAGCATTTCGGAGAATCTTCTCTCCTTTTTCAGGATATACAAATTAATATAAAACGGCAATGTCTATAGAGAAAATGAATACCTAATTCTAATTAATGGCCAATCCCGTTTTATATTAATTTGTGGACCCTGAAGAAGGAAGAAAAATCCTCCGAAATGTTGGTCATTAATATGATGAAAATGACGTTCCAATAAATTATTTTTCATTATCCTTGGGATGCATTTCCATCAATTTTCCATTGAAATATAAAATTTATAAATTTCAAGATTGTATCTTTTTCAGTTACAATGCTTTGACATATGGACTGACAGACATGCATACATAGTAGCAACACTAACAAGATTCCATCTTACGTTTGTATGGAACCCAATAAAAATTAATAATCAATTGACATAATAATAAATCAATTCATCATACAGAAAAATATAAATATTTATTCATGCAACAGAATACCTATATCGATTCACTTATAAGCTTTTGCAAGGCTAAATGCGTATTTAATAATAAACATTGAATATAATATTGAATAAATAAAAATAGATAATAGAGCGTGCATCAAATGCAAATAATCCGCTGACTCGAAAATAAATTGACATTTGAACTTTCGAAATGGAAACGTTTTCTAAGATAAGAATTAAAACATTTTCTTCATGAATCCTTTTATAAGCTCATCTATTAAGTGAATGTTTCTATCTATTTTTACTGTCTCGTCGCCAACTGTATAGAATAGATTTCATTTAATACTAAAACTAATCCAAGCAAAAAAACAACTTGATAGTTTATTTCGTTTGCTGGTCTTTTGGTTAATAAAATGAACACTTCACTTGAATAATGTATGTACATACAAATAAATACAAAGTGGTCAACAAATAACATCTTCGTTGTTATTATATCATTCCGTAATAAACTCGGATATGATAAAAAGCAGTGAAGTGCAAAATAGAGTCTAAAATGAGGCCATAAGGTCAGACGATATATCGGGATTATATATAGACATTCTGGTTGGGATGTCTTATTTGACCTCAACTGCTGCATCTATTAACAAATATTCAACACGATAATTGAAGAAAAACAAGACTCGGTACATTCTAAGCAAATTTCGATATTTTGTCAATTTTTTATTATCGAAATGTTTGGGCAAGAAATCTGAAAATAGGCAGAATGATGCAATAAATTTAAAAGGATGTTCTTTACGAGAGTAGTAGAGTTGTTGATTTTTAAAAGAAAATCAATCAGAGTGCCCTCTGATTGATGCGAATAAATTAATTAATTTCAAATTATTTTCTACTTTTTGAATATCTTAGTATCGTGCAATTTTATTTTATTTGTATTTTTGTATATCTGTATCTGTATTTTCATGTTTGTATTTTTGTATTTCCATATTTTTAGTAATATTTAATGTTATTTGTAAGTTGATTTTAGTAAAATTATTGACAATGTTCAAACCACTGTGAAATGTAAAATATTGTACTAATAAAATCTAACAACTGAAAGGAAAAGAATAAAAAAAATATTTAATTCTATTATAATTACATTATATTACAAAAGGTTTGACTTTAGGATGCAACAAAAAATATAATTAATTATAGTATTCCTTTGCCCTCGAGCTTGGCTATCTATCAACGTCCGATTTATTTTCAAGAATATTTGGACAAACGCCTATATTTATATATATATATTCGATAATGTACTTTTATCTGATTGAGACTATATAGTTTCGAAGGCTTGGTCTTCATCTTCATTTTTTTTCATGGAATATGGAAATTAGTTTGTCATTTTGATCATTCACCTTTAAACAAATACTAGAAACGACCTAGAAAGCTGTAGTTTCTAGTTTGATTTTAAAGAGTAAGTAGATTATTAATATAGGCTTTTGCTCCAAATTTAATTTCACTACAAGAGCTTAAGTGCTCTCCATTTTTAACGATTTTATTTTTATTTTTTTTAGATATCTATGCAAGTACTGGTGCTAGAAAGCCTAAAATCTAATCAGCTGTTTTTTTATTTTAGAATGACAAAGATTTTTACATCAGGAAGAACTTTCTACGGTCTTTCCTTCTCAAGTGGGTACGGAATTATGGTTGAAAATGATTTTTCTCTATGTTTCAGACATTTCCAATCACAATTAATCAAATTAAATACTTAGATTTTTGATTGAATAGGTTATATACTTACTTGTCAGCCCGTCGAGTGAGTCCATTAATTACTATTAATTTCGAATTGAATGAAAAAATATGTCAAAATGTTTATTTAGTTATTTAATATGCGAACCAACGCTTTCTAACCTTGACGAGGCCTTTCTCCTCTAGTTTTTGCCTATACAGCAGGCGTGTCAAGAACGTCTATCTACATAAATCCTTTTGGTCGATGGCCAATCTCTTTCTATTTGTTTTGCTACAACTCTGCCATAACTCAAAAATGGTCATATATTTTTGAGTTATTGATATATATTGGAAGAATGATAATGAAGTGTATTTTTAACTGGTAGAGTAAATCTTGTGAAATTAGACGCGATAAAGCAATTGTGTGGTAATTATAGCATAGATAGCGTATTATATCAATTTGAAACTTTAAAAATTACGAGTTTTGACGTTTTTTTTTATGAAAATGGTGAGAGAAGGAGTTACACCAAAAAGGTGAAACCCCTAAAGGCCTGTGTTGTCCCCTCCGTCGTGAGAAGAAGAAGAAAGAATGTTATGGGCTGGGCAGGGGTCGAAGGTATCTGTGGATATGGGTCTTAAATAGCTGAAGGTTATAAATCGCGGGAAAGATGGTGGCAGGGAGCGAGTTCCACTCTTTGGAGGTCATAGGGATAAAAGAGTTGGCGAAAGCGCTTGTTAGACTTTTATCCAATTTGACAGCGAAGGGGTGATGAGCGTTTGAAAACCGCGTGTTTCTCGTAAAGAGGGCTTTAGGGGGGATAATTGATTTCAGCTCGACTGAACAGACACCGTGATAGTATCTGTAGTACAGGGAAAGGGCAGAAACGGCTCTTCGGTGAGCCAGGGAGTCGAGTGAGTTGGTTAGAACTGGGTCTCCTATTAGTTTAATTGCTCGCTTCTGAATCGCATCCAGTGTAGCAAGAGAATGCTTGGAGACACCCCTCCACAGATGAGAGCCATATTCGAGACAAGGGCGAATTTGAGCCTTGTACAGTATAGGAAGTTGACTGGGAGTATAACAGCGTCTAGATCTAAATAGGAGACCAAGCTTGCGCGCTGTTTCAGAAATAAACATGATTATGAATATGATTATAAATATTTTTGGTATTCCAGCTTATTAATTTATGATGAATAATCTAATAATTACGAAATCTCATTTTCAGCTTTTTGCTCAAGTTTAAGCAAAACTACTGACCTATTTTTATGTAATTTTACTGATGTATAGAAACAGTTTTCAGAAATGAAACGAAGCACATAGCTTTTTCTTATGATGTTGAATTGAATGATTTCTAAAAACGTAATATTGGCAAAATTAGGTTTCTACAGTACTTTTTCGCGGTTTCAAATTATCAGAGACAGTTTCTTTTGTGCGTTTGCTTGCCTTCATCAAAATAAACTAGCTTAAGTGAATCCCATTTTTTGAATAATCAAAAGTATTTTAATTTGTTATGCCATTTCTTTCCAAAGCTATTTTGCTCTATTTTGAAGTCTGACAAATTCTAACCCGAATAAAAGCCCCCGGTTATACGACTGCCACTGAGAGATTAACAGGTGGGATAGGAAGGCTTTTATTCGGGTTAGGATTTGTCACACTTCAAAATATAACAACAAAAAAAGAGGAATATCAAAATATTAAAGCTTATAAAAAAAAATATATATTTAATTAAAAACATTTTATGAAAAGATTCGGCTAACTATACTTAAATTTACCTGAACACAAATCTCAAATAAAAAAAAATCATTTAATGATAGTAATAGAGTCAGATTTTAATGGAAAATCACAAGAGTGAACTCTATTGAATTTGAGATGTTATGGATAATTCTTATTACATGTCAGAAGAGAAGTATTCAGTCACTATAATTTTTATATTAAAGTTTAATATAGCTTACTCTAAATGCTAATCCGCTATTTTATAATAAAATAGGCTAAGGCTAATAGCATTTTCCGAAAGACCTAAATTCCAGATTTTATTTATACCGAATTGTTGTTTGATTCATGTTGCTATTTACAAGTTAAAAATATGAAACGAATTTTCTATATCCAATCGGGTAGTTGACCCCATGAGAAATAACAGATAAAATATTTTTAATTAAAAATACTGATGATGAAAGTCAAAACTTCGAAACTATATTCTCAAACAAATCAATTATATATATAAAACATTTAGAGTATTTTCATAAATATGTATATAAGGTCGTCTTCAAAATTTCAGGAGGATCTTTAAATTTCAAATTATAATCCGTTATTTCAAATATTTCTACATTTTTTATTTTGAAAAGTATATTGGTTCTCGAAATGAAATAAAATTGTTTCATAATTTCAAAGGCAATTAAAATAAATAATTTTTCCGAAAAGGGTGCCGATAGAAGGTTTAAATTCCCTGCCTGGTACATCTTCCATTTCAAGGTTGTCTGAGACAAGTACAGACGAGTTTTGGGCTAATAAAAATTGTTCTCGCTGAGGAATTATTAAAAAAGAAATAATACAAAAAATGAATAATTAAAGATGATTCGGGAATTTTTGGACTAATCCATTTCTAAGAACTCTTAATATATAAGATCGGAAATAACTAAGAGTGTTTGGACAAGTCATAGATTGCTTATAGCAATGGAATTAGGAGAAATTTAATATTTTCCTAAAGTACAGGCTGATTCATTGTGCAAGATGGTCGATTTCCACCTCAGGGACTGTGGAGTTTAAGTCAAAAGATTTATTTAATTTCTGACTTCTACCCTCAATCACACAAAGCAGTTTCCGTTTGGGGCGAAGGTCTCAAATTATATTTTTAAAAAAATTAATGTTAAATTTGAAACATAACGAAAATGATGCCATATCCGATGAAATTTGCAAAGATTAAAATAAAATTTCAAAAAATGAAGGATACTTTTTTGGGCAGCATCCCCTTGTTGAAAAGTCACCAACCGCCACTGATATACGAATATATATTTATTTATTTTGTTTATATGTTTATTTAACAAGCTTAACTCTGTTACTCTCGGCAATTGAAAAAGTGAAGTGACTTTTTCATATATAAAACAACATTAAAATTCAATACTTTCTAGAATGTGTTAATTAATAAAATTAATTTCCTGTTTGTTGAATGATCTCCGTTAATGATTTCATGTTGTGTGAGTTATTATTTATTATTTATATATAAGTAGTTAACCTTTGTCCAGGTTTTATTTCTCTAATATACAATTACATTAAAAGATAATCATGTTATAATTTGAAAAATTTTAATTAATTTTTATTTCCTTTTATCATTCGTTATTACGTTATTATCCATATCCATAAAGAGGGGTGTATTTATTACACGTACTTTGTATATCCTTGGATCATAAATATTTTCTGATTCTATCTGCTTTTGTTTTTTAATCTTTTTTAAACCTTTATTTATGTAAATATGGAGTTTAAATAATATATTGTAATATTTATTTATACTATTATTATTACCAATTCCTTTTAATTTACTCGGATGGAAATTTCAAAGATAAACAGGTATCAATTAAAGAAAATAATAGAATGCATTTTGGATCTAGGTTAGGTTGTAGCTTGATGTTATTGTTATTTTTTATATTCTCTATTTACATCCAGTCATTACCTATTTTTATCATAAGTGTTTAATGATGCAAATTTATGGAGGCAAATAGTTGTTTTTTTTTTTGTTTTTTAATTTCTATATTAATTCAATTAGAGATTAAAAATAGACATTTAAGAGGCGTAAATCTATATGTCCCTGAATATTTCTCTTTGTTTAAAAAGAAAATAATAGGAGATCTATAATATCTTTATCTAGCTCAGGGTTCTTAAACATAATATGTAGTCTGAGGACCCCTCTAATATAAAAAAATCATAAAAATCACGGAAAATAATAATTATTATTATCATTTCCGTCCATAATTTGTATTAATTTGAAAGTTTATAATAGAAAATAAGGACAAGTTTTATCTGTGGCTGATAAATAAAAAAGTCACACATAAAAACTTGTCCTTATTTTCCTATTATAAACTTTCAAAGATAATAATAATAATAAAAATATATTTTTTATTGCCTCGCTCTTCTTGGCATTTCAACGTCTTCTTGAACTGTTTGCAACTATTTTTTGATAATTTCGCGGACTGCTGGTAATGGTTTCGCGAGCCTCAGTTTAAGAATCGCTGATCTAGCTCAATCGATTGTCTAACACATCATTTGTTTTGATGTGCTTAAATCAGTAATTTCCCCTAAAGCCTCATTTGTACGAAACACACGATTTTCAAATAATGGTATTTAAACCCACATTGAAAATGTGTGAGTAGTTATTTTAATTAAATTATTCGACACGCCTGCCTGCCGTGCGTCTTTATTTTTGAATTCTCTCATTTTTTTCTCACTATGTATAAAAATATCTAAAACATGGAGAAAAATCATTTTTAAGCTAGATTTTTTCTCCCACTGTGTCTGATGTGTGCCTGGATTCCGATGGATAGCTCAAGAATGTAAAGTCATAGAAAGTTCATTCTTGTGTCAAACTGTGAGTATAATCAAACGTATTTAGAGAGGCATAAGTATTTATTTATTATATGGCATGATATCGCAAGGTATGAAACCTTCGGTATGAGGTCCATCTTGCCTGACTTATTTGAATGATTTTATTGATATTTTAAGGCGTTGATATGATAAATGCATAAACAAATTCAGTTTATTTAATTTAAAACCTACTAACTTATTACAAATAATTATTGATATATTAAAATTAAGGAATTAGAAAGTTAATTAAATAAATAATAATAATAATAATAATAAAAATAAAAATAATTAATTTTTAAATATTTTTTGTATTTAATTATTATTATTAACCCTAACTGGCTGCGTTATCTTACCCATATGCTCACCATCTGTAAAATTTATAGACTATACCAAGTCTTAAAAAGTGTTCACCATTTTCCTCAATCTTCTTTAGGAGTCTATAAGTGTAAAAAAACATCAAAACAACTTTATTTAGATTTAGTACCAAGAATTAATTAATTCTTCATTCTATTCATTTCATATTTTTTGTTTTAATTTTGCTCTTTCTTTATTATGTTATTCACTATATTAACTATTGATATATTTCTAAATTGTGATATAATAATTACTTTTACAGAAATATAACTTTTAACATAATTAAAAAACTTTAAATTCTATTATCTTTTAAAGTGGAACCAGTGGAAAATATGTTAACTAGTGAAACATCCTTTTCAGATTTGTAAACTGAGTTAAATAGAAAACTATGTTCAATGAAACAAAAAATGCACTGTACTCTGTATAAATAACCCAAACTGACTTTTCCTCTAGATATTATCGTGGCACATATACTACATAATTAATTCAATAATCCCTTCTAAATCCTCATTTGAGTGTAAAACACGATTACATGTCTTGACAAATACTATTTTTCTTTTTGTTTTAATCCTTTATTTATTTGTACTTGTAATGAGTGTATTTCTAACAAGTCGATTACAATAAGATTTAATATTAACCTACTTAACAAATTGCATAAGAAATACTTAAGTTAGTTTGCACGTCAGTCTTGAGAGAATAGAAGGAAAACTTTGTTAAATCGGTGGAAATCTACTCGCTAGTCTGAGAGAACTTAGAGTGGGTGGTACGGGGGTCCGGGGGTACGGTGGTTGCTTGCTCCAGCTCACTCTCTCTCTCTTCCTCTGTATTAAATACACAGGTATTGATTTTTAAGTTCTCGTGAAAAGTTTACAAATTAAAAGCTTCCCTCAATCAAATTTAATCAATTTGTGAATAATATGTTGTACTTGATTAGTCTTCCCGCTAGGTCTATTCTTTAATTGGACTATTTTTTATGAAATTAATTTTTTAACACTGTGGAATCGATCCTTCTCTTTAGCAGAAAATAAAAACGAAAATAAATAAGAGCAACACTATGGTTTCATTTTACACAAAAAGAGAACAAAAGAGTCTGTCAAAATAAGGGAAGAAAACATAGAAGGAATTATTTGCTATCTAAAGTAAAATCACGTGGTGTAAAAGAAGTAAAAAAGCAATCAAATCTCTAACTAAAATAGGGTTTAATTCGAAACTAAAATTATAATGGTCTTCTAGAAGATAGGAACATATTGCTGGAGAATCAAGCAGAATACAAATTAAATCGATTGAAAACGTACCTACTCCTTTAGTCAATTGACTTCGGAGTAATTCGAAAAAACTTGGTTTAAGCTAAGCCGATTTTTAAATAAAATTGTTTATTTTATACTATACTTGGCTAAAAAAAGAGTTTTCGTGTTTGTAAATGCATATAAAAGAATGAAACTTAGTAGGACAGACGAAATTATTATCTGAATGCTAATCATCCAATGATAATGATGAGATTCATCAAAATATGGCAGATAAATCGACTGCATAAATTAATTTTTAAAAGTAGGTATATATATATATAGAGGTACCAATAAACTTATTATGAACCGCATGAAATTTTTGCCCCGAGACCCAAAATCTGATAGTCCAAGAGTTGGTGACACATTTTTGAGTACGGATTTGACCCAACTAGAAATAATGCGTAATAGTACCGTCTATGATAGTTGTACAAGGAATGGCCAGTCTGGCTGGTCTAAGCAGGTGGACCAGGTACTGCGCATGGTGTGAGTGCGGTGAAAAATACATATGTGTTAAAAAATATTTTGACCCACAATGAAATTATAAAAATTATAATTTATAGTCAATTATAAACATAATATATTCACTCCAGACCATTTGAGTGGTGGGACGTGGAACCAGACCACCCAAAGTGTATTTTTACAACATGCAAAAAAATAGCATCATGTCTGGTTCCACGTCCCACCACTCAAATGGTCTGGAGTGAATATATTATGTTTATAATTGACTATAAATTATAATTTTTATAATTTCATTGTGGGTCAAAAATATTTTTTAACACATATGTATTTTTTACCGCACTCACATCATGCGCAGTACCTGGTCCACCTGCTTAGACCAGCCAGACTGGCCATTCCTTGTACAACTATCATAGACGGTACTATTACGTATTATTTCTAGTTGGGTCAAATCCGTACTCAAAAATGTGTCACCAGCTCTTGGGCTATGAAGGGTCCCTTATTATGGAATAAGTGTGTTTTTGTATGAAGTGCAAAAAGATGTTCACCCTACGCCTAGAATGGGTTTTATTTTTTGTTATTTAGCTTGTGCGTTGTTATTTTAATGAAAAAAATATATGGTGTACTGCATGAAGTCCTAAAAATAAAAACTAAACTAATAAAACTAGAATCACAAACATTTTTACTTAACAATGATACTAAGGGTAAACGCGTAAACCTATAAAATAAAAGCGAAAATAATTTTTCAAACTTTATTTACATTAACATATAAAGTTTAAATTCCTACTTGTAACTCTTGGAGTATAGTCACATGGTCACGTAGATATAAAAAAAGTTACTGAAATGTATTAAAAAGACCTTGCACTAAACTCTACAATTTTACCACTTGATTTTGTCTGTTCTGTAGAAATTATTGGATAAAAAATGTTTCACCAAGTACCAACACCAAATTCCTTAAAAACTATGTTCTGTAGAAATTTTGAAATCGATTTTAAACTTACTTCCCCATGAGCTAGAGTCTTAAAACTTTAAACATAGCTCAGAACTGGATGACAATACAATATAAACTCGTTTGCCTGTCTATCTGTTTGTTTGTGTGTCTGTCCGGTACAAATTTTGCAATCGATTCAACTCAGCTTCACGGCAACTCCCTTTAGATAGCTTACGAATCAATCCTAAAAGGGTAGCAATTGCATACCTTATAGGCGTTACCACATTTGAAATATTTTCGCGCGAGTTTTCGAAATTTTAATATACATATTATATAAGGAATATTGTTTTCACTCAAATTTTTCTTTTCTTGTAATTGAATCATGAATCATGGCGTAAAGTTGCCAGGTTTTTATTAACTCGCTTTCTTGTCTGTCTGTTAGGTACAAATTTTGAAATTAAATTTAAACTAACTTCCCGATGAGCCCCGGGACCCGCGGTTGTCATGATTATTATTAATTAAAAGAAAAATGTTTTGAAATAAAGTGGGGTGATAGAGTAATTTCGTAACAATTACCATACTGAGAAGGTACTAAAAATTACTTAGGGGCCATTCATAAAATACGTTGGCAACCATCGTATTGCTTAGCATGATCATATTGGATAAGGGGGGAACAAATCGTTTATAGGTGGGAGTCTAGATTTAGTGACGTTTTCTTTGTAAGGGAGTCCCAGAAAATGTAAAGTGACGAAGGGGCGGAGGATCCAAAAGGGTGAAATTTGTGAATGTCCCCTTATATTAGGTATTTAATAATTCATTTATTTTTTATTTATAAAAATTACTATTGTGCCCACTCTTTTAAAAAATTAGAACTTTAATTGTCAACTTAGTTGTTTCATTATATTTTTAATGACTAATTATATCTTCAACAACAGAGAATTTTAAAAATTGGTATATTATACTATATATTATGTAGCATATTTAATAATGGTTGCTGAATAATATCATATATTAAATTTAATTAACATATTTTCAGATAATAGTATTATGTTGAGAATAGACACTTGAAGGTGTCCGAAACGTCAAATAAATCAGTTAAAAAATAAAAAAGGCAAAAAATATAGTTCAATGAAATTTTTCCATATTTGCGATTTAAAATAAATTATGAACTTTGTTTATTTAAGGGCGCCATCCTTTAGAGAATTCTAGGGGCGAAAATAATGGGGAGAGAAGGAAATTGTTTCCCCGATAACTTTCTTCCAAAAGATGTTAGAAGGGTTAAAATTCCGATTCTATTACATGTAATTATTAATTCTATATACTGCAAATAGATGTCATCATCATCATGTCTCTTATGGTGATTTTCGCAATCGTTAAATTTACTCGGTTTCAATTTTCCATTTTCTTGATAGCCAATCAAAGCAATTCTTTGATGAAATTTCAGTTTTTGGCAGGTTTTATTTTAATTTAATTAAATGATTTAACCTGAGAGATAAATCCTTTTATGAGAGGTCATCATCTCATACTGTAGATAACCTTTGATTAACTGCGTTATACAAATGAAGATATGTTCATATTAAATCGTCGATTGAACGCCATTGTTAACAATCTGAGAACGATGAGGGGAGGGATGCTCTAAATTTCCTTTTGCATAATCGGGATGGTTGGCAAGGTTGTCCGTTGATATTTCCATTAAAGAGGTTTTATTATGGTTATCTAACTGCGTGGGTTGCACTTTCACTAGGCGTACTGGCCGGCAGTCACGCGCACACTCTTCGAGTAACAGGGTGTTCCCCAAGCACTCATCTTGCAAGCTATCAGCCAACTCCCTAGGCGCATAAAAATACATGGCCCATTGTTTTTCACCTTTGCCCCTTTTACTGCTTTTTTGTTTTGTTTTTTGTTTCTCTTACCAATGAAGAAACAATTCAGCCATGTGTAGATGAACAGAGACAATTGACATTTCATTTATATGGTACTTTTCACTCTTCTTATATAAATATCTGACAGCTTAATATCTACTAAGTAATGAATTTAATTAAGTAATTGAAAGTTTAAACATTTAAACGACAGATCAATTATAAACTATTTAACAAAACACTAAAAACACTTGTAAACAAATTACCTTTAATGTGATATATCAAGTTTTTTTTCGGGTTAAATAGAAAATTCATGAATTGAAATTTTTTTGTTTTTGTGAGAGTAGCAAGCAGGGTTGTTGATTTATAAAGAAAAATCACTAAGGTTGTCCTCTGCTTGATGCAAATAAACATACACATAATATATATAACGATTATACCTATATATATTATATACATATTATAATTTAAAAGTTTTTGTATTGCCGAGAGTAGCAGAGTTGTTGATTCACAAAGAGAAACAAAGAGGTTTTTTAATTTTAACTAATTTTAATTAAGTAAAGATCGAAAATTTTCAATATCCATACGGTATTGACACCATGAAAAATAATATTTATAATTAAAAAAGACTGATGATGAAGACCAAGTCTTCGAAACTATAGTCTCAAACAAATAAATAATATATATACAGATATATAATTTCGATATATATATGTGTGTATGTTTATTTGCATTAAGCAGAGGACAACCTCTTTGTTTCTCTTTGTGACACATTATAGTACCAATGTATATTTGCATCAATCAAGCAGAGGACAACCTCAGTTATTTCTCATTAGGAAAATGCATTACAACTAGCAAATCAGCCGACTCTTGAAGGCCTTTTTCTAGCTAGAGAATTTCATCGATGAATTTTTATTATTTCACCCCTTTACCCATAATATTTCAGGTAATCTTAAAAAATTTTCTAAGATTTTAACACCAATATTTTCTTTTATTTAAATTAATTTTTCTAATTTACTTATTGAAACTAGATTTTTCTAGTTATGTAGAAATTTATTACCTTTGCTGGTCGGAATTTTTATTCTCTTCTTTGTTTGGAAAAATATTATTTGGTTCAAAATTTAGGGAAAAATAATAATTTCAGGACAATCACAAATGTTGCCCCACTTTTTTTAATAAATACATTTTTAATCAGTAAATAAAATGTGAAATTTTTTTCAAAAATAGGTAAAATTTCCGTAAATTTTCTCAAACACTCTGCTAGAAAGTTTAATAATAAAAATGATTCAGTCAAATATTATATTTTTAACTTAAACGTTTTGAGATCTGATTGAGGTTTTTATCCGATATTCTGCATTTTTAGACCGAAGTTCTAAAACTAAAGCTCCCAAAAACTAATCATTTTTTTTTTTTTGAAATACAAACATTTTAACATCAGAATGAAATTTCTAAGTTCTACGTCTTCGCAGGGCTTACTATTCAGATGGGCATTATTTTTGAAATTTATTTTCACCACGTTTCAGACGTTTCTAAAAACAAATTCGAAAGATGAGTGAATATTGAGACAGACTGCTTCAAAAATTTGAGATAAAAAAAGATAAAACTTAACAAAGGGGGTCAGTTTATTAGTCAGCTTGCTGAATTTCAGCTTATTAACTTCAACTATTCGATAATCATTTATTTTCATTTTATCTATTAGATTGAAAAATTTTCGTTTAAGAAATCGAAATCATATAAATATGATGGGACGGTGAGATAATGTTTTAAATAAATAAATAAATAAATAAATAAATAATGAGCAGAAAATTGGAACAAAATTTTAATAAATAACCTAAGTACAACCGTGTGCTAAGTTTCAGGGTTTTAGTTAAAATTTGGGATGTTACGGACCTTCGACTCCGAATCCGAAGGGTTGGAACTTCCGATTGATTTTACACCCCCGACTCCGACTTCGGCTCCGATAATTTTGAATCGGAGGTTATAACGAAGAACGAAAGATTAGCCAGCCAGAGCGCGTACCTACAAGTTTTTACTTGTCGACCGGGGAATCCCCTCACGCCAGCATATTTTTCTATTGTTGCATGTTACTTACGTATGTGTATTATTATTTATATTTGACTGATTAAAGAGACTGAATTATATTTCTATTATTTCATTAGGGCTGCCCTTAACAGTTAGTTAAATACACCTCTCTTCTACTTCGACTCCGACTCCGGCTCCGATAAATCAAATTTAAAATCTCCGGTTCCGGTAAACCCATCTCCGTAACATCCCTAGTTAAAATCATTCGCTGACAAATCACCAAATTTATTAAAACAAAAACATTTGCATTTTTTTCTATAGCGGAAAGATCACTGAACCTTAAGCCAATTCAAAGGCTTAATGCAATAAAGTAATAAGCCACAAAACTGAATATCTAAGATTAAATACGACAGATTTTTGGGAACTACTTTTAATGAGGGTGTTTTTAGAATCATAGCAGCTATGGTTAGATAAAAGGCAAAGAATGAACAGTGATGGATTCACGCTTAGGCCCGTGAGGCGCGGGCCTCTGGCGGTAAAATTTTAGAGGCGAAAATATTTTATAGAGGCTGCAAAATTTAAAGGACTATTAAAATTAAAAAATCGAATTGGCTTCATTTTGCCATGAATGTATGAACAAATTTCAGTAAAATATTTATAATAATTGTTAAAATGTTATAAGTAATTATTAAATTGTTAAACAAAAACGGGGTCAGGTTAGTCTAGGGGTTAGCGTACTAGCCTGCTAACCGAGTTCGAATCAGAATCGAGGCATCCGGCTAAAATCTGATCCCTCGGTAGAGAAATTTTTTTTAAATAATAATAAGTATCGGAAATTGGCTTATGGCTAGAAAAGACGAAAAGAGAAAAGAAATGTTTCTTAAGAAAATTGATTCGTGATAACATATTACAACAAATTACTACAGAAGTTCAAAACGCTAAGTATTTTGGTATCATTCTATATTCTACACTTGATATAGCACATGTCGATCAGGTGAATTAGCTGAAAAATGTTTTGAGAATAACCAATATATACGTGAAAATGGTGAAACAGTAGAGATTTTTAGAATTTATAGCAAAATTGGTCATAAAGCTAAAATATTGAGAATCCTGTTTAAACTCATTAAAAAATAAACTGATGTGACCATCCACATGACTTTGCCATTCAACCTGACCCATCACTTATTTTTAATATTTAATAAAATAATTTATAATCATTTATGAAAGAACCCCCTTCTAAATTTTGCGCCCATTAGCAATTTATGATACCTCCTTATAAATGAGATAGACGAGGAACAGTGAAATTAAGAACTATAATTTAGTTTGTTGATATATTAACCAAAAGATTTGCCTTTTAATTTTTTATTTAATTATTTTCGATAAAAGGTAAAGTTTTCATGGTGAGAGTTGGCTGTTTTGAGTATAATATGAAGTTGTAGTATTAAACATGACTTATACTAATTAATGTATTAATGATGAATTAAAATTAATTTGAGTTTAGTCGATTTGCTCTTACCCTTGAAGAAGAATGGCCGTCTGCCCTGGTCGATTTCCGCCACTCAAATGAATAAAATGCCGTTTTTAATTCCTATTATCTTGAATGCATTTCTCTAGGTGGGCTCGATTCTCTAAAACAGAAAATATAAAAGAATATTTTTATTTAAAAAAAGGAAAATTATCAGTAAAAGATAAATGAAAATAAATTTAACATGAACTTTTAGATATCTATTTTTTATCTAATTATTATTACATAGTATTGGACCAAAAAAATCAATTTTAATTAATAGAATAATTAATCCACGCTTTAAGCGTCGTGTAATTCATATTTCTCTTTGGCTTTTGGGGTTATTATTATTACTATATTTTTACATGTTTAATCTCAAGAACGAAATAGACCATTGAAATTACTTCAACCCAATGAACCTCCATCTTGTCATAAATACAGGGAATTCTAATTGAGTGTTTAAGATTTAAGGGATAATTAGATAGTTCATAAGTAAAACAAAATGCGATTTGATCGTAAATTCAAAAAAAATTTCATCTTGGACATTATATTTGCATTATCCAATCAATCTGAATTGATAAGCAGATAATTATTTATAGTATAGATGCTGATTAAATTAAATTACCCTAATATCAATTAGTAGTATTATCTTTGAATTTGAATATAATCGTTTATTCCAATATTAGCCAGCATCAAAACTGTAAACAAAATTATCTATTATAGAGCCAGATGATCAATTTATAAATGAGCATGACAGAAATAGAATGTTATTTAATATTTAGTAGTAAGTTATATTGAATCTTAGTTGAAACACATTATATCTGCCAGCTTTTTTATTGCAATTTACCGAACGGTTTTCGATAAAGAAACATATTTTTACTTTACCATACAGGGTATGGTCAAGTATTGTAATCGTGCATGAAAAAAGTAAGATTTTTGGTGCTTTTTTTCGAAATATCTCAAAAACGGCTGAAAATATTTTGATTAAAAAAATTGTGCGAAACCATGGCATTTCGGTCTACAAAAAAGCTCTAATAAATGAACATCGAAAAAATTATATTTTTTGAGATAATAACTGTTTTGTCACATTGGCTGTTAGTCTGTTAGTTAGTCTGTTAGTCTGTGCGTTACCAAATTTTGTGGACGATCTAGATCAAAAATTAGTCCGAATATCAAAATCAAATTTCAGATCTAGTTTTGAGGCATTGAGATTAAGAACTGATTAGATTTTGGTGCATATCGAGCCCAAATTAAGGGGGAGAGGGAGGGTGATAAAATTTAAAATTACAATATTTTCAAACTAAAAAACAAGAAAGATGAAATATATTATAAAATGAACCTATAATAACGAAAATATTTTTTTTGGCGCCAAAATTAGGGGAGGGGGGTGAAAAAATAAAAATCTAGGCCATTTGAGCAAACTCAACCAAATTTTGTATATATAATCAGTGGGTCCCCAGAACACTAAAAATGTAAAAACTAACCGCCCAAAATGGGGGACGGGGTTCAAAAAATGAAAATCAAGGCCCTTGGACCAAACTCAACCAAATTTTGTATACATAATCAGTGGGCTACAAGAAGACTAAAAATGCAAAAACTAACCGCCCAAAATGGGGGGAGGGGTTATAGAGCTAAAAAATTAAAATCTAGGCCCTTGTACCAAACTCAACTAGAAATGTATGGTAAATTCAAGTAGATGGCCACATCAGAACGTGTCAATTTATTTCTTTTAATGATATTATTTGAATGCATAAGCTTTAATAAATTTATGATAATTAATGGATTTTAAAATCTGAAAAAAGAATAGCAGAATTTTTTCAAAATCAATAATTTGAAGATATGGAAAATAATAAATTTGTAAGGAAAGCCAATCTCTTGAAATCAAGAGAGGAAAAAATTAATTTGTTTGATTCATACCCAAATTAGGCCCCAAAAAATAGTTGAGAATAACTTTTCTTCACTTTTCAGACAATTTTATACACAAAACAAGCGAAAAAATTGATTTTTGAGAAAATTTAATACTAGGAGTACATAAATAGGTAGAATTAAATCCGATACTATCGATAATAACAACGGTTTATTTTTGTTTACATATTTCAATTATTCCATCTAATTGGGTTTAATTGTTCTCATAATTCAACTCTCAAAATAAAATCAAAATATTTTATTTTTTATTTATTTATTCATTTATTGATAATACAAACAATTAATTATTTATCAGTATTCCTTAAATTAAATTGACAAATGAAATGTATTGAAAATATTTAGAGAGGGGCCCTCAAAATTGAATTGCGTTTGGGGCCTCTCAAGTCATAAATTCGCCACTGGCTTGAACTAAGAATTTATTTTCAAATTTCTTGCAATTCACTTGTTTTTGTTTCTTTTTAGAAAAGCAAGTCAACTGCTACACGAGACCCTTTCAAGCGTATAGTTTCAAGTTGAGATGGTGACAAAGAGCCTATTAATTTATTTAATTAATCTCTAATAGATTTTAAGGAATTTGGTGTTGGTACTTGGTGAAACATTTTTTAAAATTATTTGATAAAATATTTGGTAGGTTTCACATTAAGTTAATGTGAAACCTACCAAGTATTTTTATCCAATAATTTTAATTAATCTCTGATTTAAATCGAGTCTGGAAATTTATTTTTATGATACATTCAAAATGTTGCAACCGATTAACAACATTATCGAAATGTAAACAGGGAGTGTAATCTGTAATTGAATTGAGAAATATTTTTTTCTTTTAAAGAGCAATGGTACCGCTATAAACATTTTGGATTTATAGTGGTTTAATTAAACAACAAATTAACCAGCCGAAAAGTTGATTCGTGTGCCATTTAAAAAAACAAAGAAAATTTTTAAAAGAAATTTAATTAGTTGTATTGCGTAGTGTCTAATCAAAGAGTTTTTATTTTTTTAATATATTACACTTAACCATTTTTTTTTCTTTTTTTAAATTTATTTCCTTTTGGTAAAATTGAATTTCACGTGAAATCGGGACCGCTAAAAGCGTTGTTGTTTATTCAGTCTATTGTGTAAACCGTTCTTTTATACGATAATAATCCTTTTATATAAATAATTAAATTGAATTCATTAGCGATTGACTCAAAAGTAGCTTAAATACATGTACTTCCCTAGAGAGAAATTCATTAATTTAATTATTTCATTTTAAATTTGTTTTGTTTTGCTCTTTTTTAAGGCCTAAAATACTAAAAAATCATCTGGTTTTTAAGATAAAATAATATCGTATGGACTTTTGTAATAAAAAAGTTCTCAATATTTTTATAAATACGTACCCTCAAAAACTAAATTCAAAAATTTAAGTACTAGCAGCAAAAAACCATATCCCCTAAAATTTGTCCTAGACGCTTATGGTATTAATATTGAAAAAACGAATTGATCTAGAAAGCATAAAATTGACACAAAGAGCGGAACATAATCAAAACTATTGTGCCAAATTTGAACTCGTCAGCTTTACAACTCTTCAAAATCTCCTCATAAAACTAAACAATTTTTTTCTGATTGACTGCAATTTTTATTAGGTAGTTTTGAAGCAGTGGCGGCTCCAGAAGTTCATTTTGGGGGGAGTCATGTAACTGGGGGCTGTCGCCTTCCCCCGGAAAGTTTTAAAATTATGGACTTCAAAAGTAGTTATTAGAGGCGATTTTTATCAATATAAGGTCGACTTCAAAATTTCAGGAAGATCTTCAAATTTTCAAATTATTATCCGTTATTTAAAATATTTCTATAAAAAACATTTTTTTGTTTTGAAAAGTATATTGGTTCTCGAAATGAAATGAAATTGTTGCATAGTTTTAAGGGACAATTAAAATAAATAATTTTCCGAAAAGGGTGCTGATAGAAGGTTTCAAGACCCTGCCTGGTATATCTTCCAGTTCAAGCATGTCAAAGACAAGTCCAGACGAGTTTTAGTCGAATAAAAATCCTTCTCGCTGATGAGCTATTTAAATAGAATTAATATAAATAAAATAAAAAGGAATAAAGATGGAATTTTTCAAAAAATTCAACCCAGGTAATTTAACCACAATTATATTAAAAAGAATTTACTTTATTTAGGGTCGAATCTGAGATTTAGAAAAAACTATTTTTACATTGCATATAGGGGCTTCTTCGTTCACTCAAGAATCGAATTTGAAAAATTGCATCTTTTTTAAAAAAAGGATGCTTAAATCCTTACATTACAAGTTCCGACTCTGAATATTTTTTTTAAGTTTAGCCTGATTTTTTGCTTTTCCCTTCTAGTTGAAAGGAGTGAAAAATCTTGAGCTTTTTTCTTATAATATTATGTTGCATACCGCAGAGAGTCTTAAGGCTTTGGCTGACTGCCCGGAGAGCAAGTTAGCGCTTGGGTTTGATTCCTGAGGGGACGAAGTCCTCTAATATGCAATGTAAAAATAGTTTCTACTAAAATCTTAAATTCAACCCTAAATAAAGTTAATTATTTTTAATAAAATTGTTTATATTTTTATAGTTTATTATTTTCTGTATAAAACTAATAAATATGCCAAAGAAACAATTGTTTTTGTACCTTTTTGAAAATTCCTAATACCATTATCCCGGTATAACGTTTAAAAAAATAACGAACACCAGTATTGTATTTTTGGTCCGGTATTGCAAACCCTAAAAATAATATATAATAATTATAAAAAATGCAACAATCTTCAAACCCCCCCCCAGTCGCAGAAATTTCAATGACGCACTCTGGTTTAAAATGTAAAAATCCATCATTTTTTGAATATTTTTTTTGTGATTTTAAGGCGATGTTATAATATAGGAGCATAAATGAACAATTTATTTTCTATTTCTGTTTATTATTAATTATTTAAGAACGAGTCTCTAGAACAGTGTTCTTCAACCTTTGTCATCCCGCAGAACCATTTTTTGAGATAATTTTTTATGGAACCCTTCGTTAGTAGCGATAGAGCAGTGTTCATCTAACTTTCCACATAAATTTCACCAATACTGCCTAACCATTTGAGTTACACAAATTTATAAAATGTACTTTATTTAATAATATTTAATTTCCAACAGAAAAGTTCAAATGAATGAAAAGTCTAAAATCAATAGTTTACGATTTAAAAGATAATCCAATATTGTATGAAGAGTGAATTTGACTTGAATCAATAACAAATACCTCTGATCGGGCGACACATCCTATCGATATAACAGACCAAGAATTATAAATGAGAAAGAAATCGATCTTATTTTATCGTTTTCAACTATCTAAAGGTTCACAGTATGTCTATTATATAAGAAAATAGCATTTTGATTAAAAATTTTTTAGTTTAGAAGAAATTCTATGAAAAGATTCAATTTCTTCTCTCCGGGAGCGAATTAAATAGAAATATCAAAGAGTTTTATTTTTTTCTAATTAGATATTTATTCAAAATCTAGTGAAATTTCATATTTGCCTGTTATTTTCATTTATCTTTTATATAAAATAATTATTATTAAGAAATTTGCATTTTAAAGGATAGTTTATTTGAAGCCTAAATTAATAAAACGGTAATAACTCCGTTGAAAATTTTATAAATAAATATAAAATTAATAGATATTATAAAACAATTAATTATAAATCATTTGATACCATTTTGAACAAAATCGATTGGGTACTTTTTGAGAAAATTGTCAAAAACCATCTGAACCGTCAAAAAACGATGTTTTTTGAAAGAACGAGATGGGTTTGAAAAAGCTAAAAAAGTCATATGAAACGAAACATTGACTTGTGACATGGAGGTGAATTTTAAAATGTTTCTAAAACGGCAATTCATAGACGGTTTTCGGGGTTTTTGACGATTTTCTCAAAAAGTACGGAATGAATTTCGTTCAAAATAGTATTAAATGATTTATAATTAATTGTTTTATAATATCTATTAATTTCATATTTTTTCAAAAATTTTCAACGAAGTTATTACCGTTTTTTTTAAATTAGGCTTCAAATAAACTATTCTTTAAAATGCAAATTTCCTAATAATAATTATTTTCTATAAAAGATAAATTAAAATAACTCATAGATATGAAATTTCAATAGATTTGAATAAATATCTGATGAGAAAAAAAATAAAACTTTTGCCCAATTCTAGTTTATTCGCTCCAGGATAGAAGAAATTGAATCTTTTCATACAATTTCTTTTAAACTACAAAATTCTTAATCAAAATGCTATTTCCTTATATTAAAAAGTTACTATGAACCTCAAGATATATTATTTAGATAAAATAAGATAGATTTTTTTCTCATTTATAATTCTTTTGGTTTGTTTATCAAGAGGCAAGGTCTCAAGTCAGCCGGCCGGCATCAGCGAGTCTTTTATTACAGCTTTCTGGGTTTTTACCATTTTCTCAAAAACTAATCAAAAAATTTCGTTCAAAATTGAATATATTATTACTAATAATTGATTGTTTTATATTATTTTTTAATTTCATGTTTTTAAAAATTATTTCAAAGTAGGTATTAGCGTTTTTTCAAATTAGACTGCAAATAAACTACCCATTAAAATGAAAAAATATATTCTAATAAAAACTATTTGACATAAAAGATAACAGAAAATATTCCATAGATATGAAATTTCAAAAGATTTGATTGAATATGTGATGAGGGAAAAAACCTTTTGGCATTTCTAATCGATTTGTTGCGAAAGAGAATGTTTTCATTAAATTTCATTTAAACTACAAAATTCTTAATTGAAATGCTATTTTCTTATATTAGAATGATTACATGTATCTTCACATAGATAAAATAAGATCGTTTTCTTCTCATTTATAAATCTTTGGGTCTGTTATATGGTGAGCTTGAGACTAGGGATCGCAATTATTTCGTGCTATTTTACAATTTCGTAAAACTGGCATTTCCTAAGGTTTAAAATTATTTTTTTGAATGAAAAAATGTTATTGTATGAATGATTTCACGAATTAAAAACGTACAAGTACTTTTAATTTAATTATGAATTAATAATTAATAAATTTATTATTTAAAATTATAAAGTACCTATATTTCAATATTTTTTCTATTTTAATTAATTTAACTAGTTTAAATGCTATTATTAATTCTTGACATTTTTTAAAAGACTGGTATTATTTTATTGAAAGAATAGTTTCGGCTAAAACAATCTAGATTGCAATTCGTTTAATGAGAAAATCTCATCAGAATGCATAACGTTTCAACAACTATTTCTGCATCGATTTTCAGTGCTGTGTGAGACAACAGGCACTTGAAAACGACTCCAGAAATAGATGCCGAAACGCCGTGAATTTAATGAGATTTTTCCATCTAACATAATTTATCATTAAATTTTACCACAAAATAACAAATCTAATTGCCTTTTTTCATTCATAAATAGTTTTAAGACCAACCATACCTTATTTGAAAATAAAATTGATAAATTTTAAACTAGGTTCCATAGAGCAGGATTCCGCAAAGAGTGTGCCGCGGCACACTGGTGTACCGTGGTCATCAGTTGGTGTGCCGAGGAAAATGTCAAGTTTTGTGAAGACAATACACAAAGCTGAGAGTTATGCGAGCAGCCTTATCAACGATTGCTCCAAATTTTGATCGCATGTGCCCATTTAAGCAGGCTCACATTTCTCATTAAACATCTTTTCATATTATAAAGAAAACCCGTGAATCTATTATTTATTATTAAAATGGACATGAACCAACTAAATTTTTCATATTATATTGATTTTAATAATAAATAAATAAATAAATATTAAATAAACATTGGTTTTTTCTTTGGTGTACCTCTAAAACAGGGGTGTCCAACCTTTTATCTTCCCTGGGCCAGATTGGAAGAATATGAGCTGTTTTGGGCCACACATAAAATACACTAACGCTATTAATAGCTGATGAGCAAAAAAACGTAGAATATGTACTTAATATAGTATACTTAAGAAATGAAGCTTTGTTCTTTATAAATTTTTTATTTTAAAAGTAAGAGTCAAATCAGCAACATAAAATTATAGTGAGAAGTTTGTCATTATTTTTGGGACATTAATACGTCGATATTTGGCTCAAAGGAATTAATTCTCAGTGAATTCTCAAAATTCTCATCAAATATTTTAGATCTAGCTTCATTCTTTGCGTGCTTCATACTTGAAAATAGATGCTTGAATAAATAAAATGATTTAAAAATCACTTTATGAATATCTCATTGCAAAATTACGTGTTAAATTCAAAAATTCATTACTCATAAATTAATAGCAAGTTAAAAAATATTGTATTTTTAGTAATATCACTGGAATTTTTAGTCGCAATCTCATAAAGTTTGTAAGTTCGCGATTTTTTGTCGGGCCACATTGATAGCCATATTGGGCCTGCTCTAAAATTTCTTGATTTGGTAGGTGTACTTTGATCACAAGAAGTTTGCAGAAAACTGCCATAGAATATAGATAATGTGTTTGACTATTATTTATATACATTTGAGATTTTTATGTTAAAAAATATTATTTTACATTTCTTTTTCAAGTAGGTATAAAACTTTTTTCTCTTGTTTTTTTTCGAAAACTGAGATTTTCAAATTTCCCATCAGATCCGATTTAATATTGAATGAGAAGAACGTGGAACGTCGATGGGGAGGAAATATCAAAATATACCAATATCTTCTTTATGTGACTTGGATATATTGAATCCGTTTTCCCCTCAGCCTGCCTGGTTTAGTCATCCTTTCAGAATAGGGGGTGCAAGGGGGTTTTCCTTTCTTTTTAACTTCGCCACCCTCTTCCAGGCACGATAAGGGCTTGTTTAATGTTTACAACCTGATTACCATTTTTTTAGCATTCTCGGTCTTCGCGAGTGTTGCTCTTTTCCTCTTCCTGTTACTCTTCTTTTTTTTCCTTTTTATGTGGCTGAGTGAACATTTGAGATTTAATTGTCCATGCAGGAAAGAGACAAGTGAGAATTTTCCGATTACCTACTAAACGATTTTTTATTTTTTTTTTTATTTCTATCGGTCCTGCAATTAATATGTTTCAATTTTAAAAGAATTAATAAAAAAAGAAAAAAAATCTTAAAGACAAAGAGGTTGTTGTTCTCAGCTCGATGCAAATAAACATACACACATATATATATATATATATATATATATATATATATATAGTATTATAGGAAATTATTAAGATGATGGATGAATTTTAGCTTTGGCTCGAATGGTTAGTTAGAAGGATATTCGCCGGGCTTGGATGAGATCTTCAGCTCTTTTGGCGGCGTAAAGCCAGAAAATGCTATTTTAAAATAAGAATTTGCACAAAGGCGGTAGAAAATTGCTTTAAATAAAATATTGGCACAAAGCCCGCATTTATTACCTTTTCGTTACAATTTCTTGGCAAACTTTAAACACAAAGTGTATAAAATTACTTCTTCGCTTCAGAGAGCCATGACATAGACACAAGCCGTCTCTCTACCAAATCGTTCCCAGGTAATCACCTCGGAGAGTTGTCCCCTTCAATGAGGTTCAGCAACTGATTTTCCTTTGAGAGGCTTGCTGCCTTTATAAGCCTGGCGCCTCTAATTAGAAATTAAACTGAATGGTTAATTGGTCCCGGTTTGCGGGTGACGTATGCATAAATATTCACACCACACGCCCGTGATTATAAAAGCGGCGTGTCTCCGCTGTTCACCTGTCAGTTGATCGGAAGATTTTGACCGGTAAGCATCAAGCGCCTTTCTCAAGGCGAAAATGAATCTTTATTTTTAAAAAGCATTTTATATTGAAAGGAGTAGAGAATAAAATCCTACAGTATAATATATTATTTATTTGTTTGAGACTATAGTTTTGAAGGCTTGGCCTTCATCATCAGTCTTTTTTTAATTATAAATATTATTTTTCATGGACTCAGTATCCTGTGGATTTTGAAAAATTTGTTCTTTCTTCGCAGACAAGCTTAGTCAAAAGGCAAAGGACACCCTATTTGTTTCTATTCATGATTTAACAAATCTGCTACTCTCGGCAAAATAAAAACTTTTCAATTAAAAACTTAAAAATTATTTTATGTGTACATTAGGGTGGTCACAAGAAATCGATCTTTTTTTGCGGTGAGGAGCTCATAATAGTTGCCAATTGGCGAGAAAATAAAATTGGCAAAGTTTCATCTTAATTGGAGAAAGGAAACCCGTTCTGCATGAGGTTGAAAAACTGCGATCTTATGCAAAAAATCGCAGTATTTCTTTCATAAAATCAAAACCACTTGTCGTAGAAAATTGATTTTTCTCTCATTTTCTAGAAAATTCTGTTGAGTTGATGTTTTAATCGGGCTACTTTTTTGTTAAAACTTTTAGATTTGAAGATATCCAGCATTTTCTAAGACAGGACATAATCCGAATCCTCAAAAGCTACAAATTTGTCTTTTATTAAACAATTGGAGATTTTTTTTAAGATTTGAATTAATTTATAAATTATATATAAATGTATTGTATATGTAATATGTTTATTTGCATCAAGCAGAGGGCACTTCCATTGATTTCCCCTTAGGGGCCGTCCATAAATTACGTCACACGAATTTCAAGATTTTTGTACACCCCCCCCCCCCCCCCCCCCCCCCCCCGAGTCACATTCTGTCACATTTCCATTGAGCTCTTCCTGTATTGTGACGTCATACTATCACTTTTATACACTATAATTTTTTAATTTGACTTTTATGATATCACAATTTTTAAGATCCCCGTGCTCCCTATCACATTTTGTAACAAATCTAAGAGACCTCCCCTTACTGTGTGACGTAATTTATAGATAGCCCCTTATGAATCAACAACACCGCTACTCTTGGCAAAATAAATATTTTCAATTTAATATCTTTTAAATTATTCTAATTACCAATTATCTAAGTAAATAATTAGTAGTTTAAGTAACGAATCAACATTAATATTAGTATTATACTAGCTAATGATTATTACCGCATCATAAATTAGAAATATAATTTACTAAACACTAAAGCAAGAAGTACCTGCTTTTGGTATTTGTACTTACATCCAATGTGCCTAGTTTAGTTTCTATATCCTGTATTGGCTAACCATTCTTTCCTCCCCTGATCGCTTTAATTACAAAATAAATTTGCATATATAATTTATATATTCAACTTAAACTATAAATGTAATAAACAAATAACATCAGTAATTAATTTGTATTTTATGGTTCAGAGTAAAAAAAAGGAAAATAAACTCGTGCGTCAACTTTTTATGTAATTATTTGGCAGAGAGGTGAAGAAATTTATTCATTTATCGCAAGAAATTTGTTATTTAACATAAAATTTATACTCGGCGACAAATTGCAATGATATTTTACTAGATGAATATGAATGACAAGGTTTTCTTGTGCCAAATAAAAATATTTTATGTCTTGATAAATGGGTTGGTTACTTTTGGCAAACATTGCAGTTTTCAAGGAACAATAGCTGCTCAGTTTGACTCTGAGATGCATTTTTAGAGATCAATCAACATATTATGTTATTGAATTACAAAGTATGTAAAATATTATTAAAATTGTAAATTATATTAGTAAGCTTATAAAACCTTATAAAATGGGATATTTTTGATTTTCACTTTAATAAAAGCGTATTTATACATATATAAATTAACAAATTTTCTTAAAGAGAGATCAATAAGGTAGTCCACTGCTTGATGTAAATAAACATATAAATAACCTACGTACCAATTAATGTCCAAAAGAATAATGAAAATATTGGAGAGAAATACAAGAAAAGAGAACATATGGATTTAACCGAGGGCTGATCCGTGATTGGAAGTAGGTGTACACCTAGTTGGAAGTATTTTGGAAGTACTTGGAAATATTTGGAAGTACTTGGAAATATTTGAAAGTATTTGGAAATATTTGGAAGTACTTGGAAGTATTTGGAAGTACTTGGAAATATTTGGAATTACTTGGAAATATATGGAATTACTTGGAAATATTTGGAATTACTTGGAAATACTTGGAATTACTTGGAAATATTTGGAATTACTTGGAAATATTTGGAAGTACTTGAAAATATTTGGAAGTACTCGGAAATATTTAGAAGTACAAGTGGAAGTAGGTGTACAGCATATTAGGTCGCGGTTCACCCCTCGGATATAACTGAAAGTCAATATTTTTATTTTAAATAGGTAATTTAATTGAAAATAAATTTATTTGAGATATTTATTAAAATAATCATAATAAACATATAGGCACCTACCATTGTTTTAACAAAAGGATGAGCTTATTATTTTTGCCATACAAACAATAATAAGTACGTACCTACCTACTTTATTTACTAAGGATTCAGTTTTTTAAAATGGCTTAATTATTTTGATCATAATTAGAAATCTGTATATTAAAAGTATTTTATTTTGGAGACGGACGGGTAGAATTCAATGGAAAATTGATTAAAAGACAGACCAAAGATAATGAAAAATAAAATTCCGAATAAAATAAATTATTACAACGTTTTTTAACCTCTTAAAAACTGACAGATATAACCCCTCCTTTTTCTCTTCATATTCGAGTAGGTAGGAACAGTTGAAGTGGAGAAGGAAATTTTTTGTGTTTTCTTCAAAACCCTAAAGAAGGAGGAAATATCCTCCGAAACATCGATTTTTAAAATAATGAAAATGATGTTTCAAGATATTATTTTATTCAGAATTCAATTCTCTAATAACATTAATATTTAGTTACCGTGAGTAGGTATAATAATGTTAATAAGTTTTTCTGTAAAATTATATTTTAAACTATTTTTCCTGTAAGCTAGTACTTTGTTATTTAGATTGTAATAATTTAGCCTATAAACTACATATTTCATATTGGTATAATTTTTGTTTCACTTTATTTTTAAATATTTTATCAACCACTATGGAAATCAACTAGCAATCACAGCTTAATTATTTTCTTATCTTTCTTAAAAATGTTAAGAATAATTGGTATCAATCATGATTTTTTTTCTGTCTTTGTATATTGAGATAATGCAAGTGCTAAATTAAATCCTATTACTTAAAAATTTGCATTTCCAAAATAAATAATAGATTTGATTAGCTTCAGAAATTTTTGCTGAAAATTGCTAAAATTACCAATAAATAAATATAATTTTTAATATAGTTATCGATAAATTCGGCCACATGCTTATATTAATGAACTGCACCTTTCATCTTAATTTCAACTTTTAGGCTCAAACCGTTTAATAACACAAAATTTGCCATTTAACCAACATTTCTGAAAATAAACATTAATAAAATAAAAATCTCTGAAGAAAGAGGAAGGTCCTCCGTTTTTAAAAGATAGAAAATGACGTTCCAAACAAACTATTTTATTCAAAATATGTTTTTCGTTATCCTTAGACTGTCTCTCCATCAAATTATATCTACAAGCCCATCTCCAAGAAGAGAATTCTCATATAAATATTAATAGTTTTCACTATTTCCTTCACTTTTTATATTGTTATTGTTTCAAAAATATAATATACCTATATTAAACTGCAAAGGCTAGTAGAACTTTTTATTTCATTAATTAAAAATAAACTCGTAAAAACAGTGTTATAACAAAGTTCATTATAGCACTAAAACAGTCGTATAAATGAACAGATATACAACCAGAAAAAAATTGTTAAGTTTTGTACACTCTACATATAACTTCAAATAAAAAAATATTAACTCTTGTACTTGAATTATTTTATAACAATTTTATTACAAGCATTTAAAAATCTAACTTTACTTCTTTATTCATCACGAGAGAAATTTCAATCTATTTTTATTTAGAATTCCGTGATTTTACACGATGACGTATTTTGGATGACAATGCAATTATAATAATCACCAGACATGCTGTCTGAAAAGATTTAGAACTGAAAAATATTATTCAAAGAACAGCAAGCAACTCTAGTGTGTCCTTGAAACTAAAATAAAACATGTGCTGTAGGTTGCCTATTAACAGGCGCTCGCAAGAATGAATTATTGATTGTTACTCTTGAAATAATTTAATTACTTGTACATAGAAATGTTCAAGATTTCATAATTTCCGATAGTATCAATTCTAGAATGGAGACCCAATTTATTAACTTAAAATTGAAATTTTGAATTTCATTGATAACTATACTCCCAGTCAGAGAAATTTTTTTTTGACAAAAATTATGATTTTTAATCCTTGATAGATAAAAGAAAGATTTTTAGGTGATGTTGACAAAATAATTAAGTAAGTAAAGAAAATTTAAAAAAATATAAAATTCTAGCTAGGTTTCACAAAAATAAAAGATAAGATGCTTACTTAACATTATGATCGTAAATTGTAGGAAAAAAATATGAAAAATAGTTTCTTTCCATAACAATAATATTAAATTTTGTTTTTTTTATCTTTGCACTGTAAAATTTCCTTGTTGTGAGTTAGCAGGTTTACACTCTAAGGCGACTATTTTATATTTTTTAAATTTACTTTACTTTATTAAAATACCTATGATTCAGCAACAACCTACACCATTCTCCCTTAACAAAATAGCATATTAATCATACCCGAGGGTGAACCGCGACCTAATATCGTGTACACCTACTTCCACTTCCATTTACATTTCCAAGAAGAAGACAATAGATGAAGAAGCATTATCCAAAATAATTCCACATAATTCCAAAATAGGTTCACCCCTCGTATATACCTAGAACCTAGATACTAACTGCGAAGCTCGTCCTTTTGAAAAGAAAATCTCATGCTGATCCTATAGTAGAAATAGTGACCACCAGAAGAATTTCATCGTATTTTATGTGCATAGATATAGTTCTAAATAATTATCAATGAAATTAAATCAATCTGATAGGCCCTCTGTTAACTCTGTATTTGAACCAATGCAGGCACTAAGCTCAGAATATAGGCTTGACCATTTCCTTATACTTTTATGGCTTTCTTTTGTCCTTTGGTAAATTTTATTGCCGCTTTACAAAGACCATTTTTTCTTTTGGGAGTGTTAGTATACTCGAAAGAACTAATTCGTATATTACGATAGGATCCGAAAACAGACGAAGCCACGCACAGACAACAGCCAATCAGAGAAATAAGACTCTGACAAGGGGTGAACCGCGTCCTAATTCCACTTGGTCTTCCAAATATTTCCAAGTACTTTCAAAAATTTCCAAGTAATTCCAAATATTTCCAAGTAATTCCAAATATTTCCAAGTACTTCCAAATATTTCCAAGTAATTCCAAATATTTCCAAGTACTTCCAAATATTTCCAAGTACTTCCAAATATTTCCAAATACTTCCAAATATTTCCAAGTACTTTCAAATATTTCCAAGTACTTCCAAAGATTTCCAAGTATTTCCAAATATTTCCAAGGACTTCAAATATTTCCAAATATTTCCAAGTAATTCCAAATATTTCCAAGTACTTCCAAACATTTCCAAGTACTTCCAAATATTTCCAAGTAATTCCAAATATTTCCAAGTATTTCCAAAGATTCCCAAGTACTTCCAAATATTTCCAAATACTTTCAAATATTTCCAAGTACTTCCAAATATTTCCAAGTACTTTCAAAATACTTCCAAAGAGGTCTAACCTACTTCCCGGATCATCCCTTGGACGCTGACGGCCGCCCAGCTGGGCACTGGCCAGTCCTCTTAAGGGTAGAACCATGCCAATGCTAGTTCAGACTTAGGGACCTACCAATACATCAAAACACAGAGTTAACAGAGGGTATGTGACGGAGTTTGTAGGCGCGGCGATTAAAACGAGGTGTCGGAAGAGGGGTGCAGCCTGCCGCCCTAGTGGATGCCCGTACAAACATATTGAGTCTTATGGAATGAATTATAAAAAACTATTTTTAAATTATTTGCATTAGAAATTATTAACGAAATTTATTTTTGATTAAAAATAAAATGTTTATCTATCCAATAAATATATAATTTTATATAACGACATCCTATAAATTAAAAAGAAAAAAATATCAACATTTTTCTGTTTGATTTATTTTTTTTAAATTCTATTCTTAAATATTACACATATAATATTATAAATAATAATCTTTCAAAAATCAACTATTATTTAAATTATTTTTAATTATATAAATAAAATGTTTTCAATAAATATATATTCGAAATTGAATTTTTTTGAATTTGCTAGTCAATTTTCTAATTCAATATAGTTCTAAATAATTATTTATCAATAAAATTAAAGAATAAATATTTTTCAATAACACTTGGTTTTTAATACAATAAACAACAATATAATATTTAATTAAAAACGTGAATTCCAGGTGACACCGTCGACCAGTCGGCGTGTTGATCACCCTGCACTACTAGAGCATATTTATTCTTGCGGAATAAATATGCTCTAGTAGGTGCAAGGGTGATCAACGCAAGACTGCAGCAACTTATTAAGATACCCAAAGCCACATAAAGCAAATTTAGATCCTATCCTAATTTAGAAAAAATCCTCAAGTTTTATCTAATTTTTTTTACAATTACTGATTAATAAAAATGTACAGTGGATTTTTTTCATTTGAGTGCTTGGCTAATTTGCTTCCACTCAGGAACAACTGTTCAATATCAACCTTTGTAAACCTTTCCACGTGTAGCTAGCTCGTTGTTTTGTCTTCCGAGTTTAACATTTTTACGTTATTTTTAGATTTTCTTTTTACAAATAACTTTTCTGTTTGAGACATTATTGCAAAAAAACAATTCCGATTGAAAAAATATTTAAAATACATTAACATTGCATAATAGGAGATACAGGTCAGAAAATTGAAAGTTATGGTATCTCCAAATACCTGATGGATTGACAATGATCTTGATAAAAGAACTCTTGTTTCTAATTCAGGCACACAAATTATTATATATAAATATATATTGTGAATCTTCAAATATTAAGATTAAAAAACAGAGATAGATGTAGACTTTCTAGTTGGTGTAAAGTCCTCAAAAACATTCGAGTTGTTGGGCGTCTCAGTCACATCTGACCTGTCTTGGAATGAACACATCTCTGTGGCGAAATCTGCAGCAATGAAGATTGGCTTCTTATTCAGGTCCAAGCGATTTTACAAACCCCTACAACTTCTACCATCTACAAGGCCCAAATCCGCCCCTGTCTCGAATACGGCTCTCATCTGTGGAGAGGAGCCTCAAAATATTCTCTTGCTACCCTGGATGCAATTCAGAAACGAGCCGTCAGGCTAATTAACGATTCTACCCTCACCGACTCCCTCGACTCGCTGGCTCATCGAAGAAATGTCTCTGCCCTTTCCCTTTCCTATAGATACTATCACGGCAGGTGCTCTGATGAGATAAAATCAATAATTCCCCCCAAAGCATGCTTTGCACGTAGCACGCGTTTTGCCGACTCCCAACACTCTTTCGCGGTCAAATTAGAAAAGTGCCGGACCACTTCATTCGCGAATACATATATCCCCATGACTTCAAGGAACTGGAACTCTCTCCCAGCCTCCATCTTTCCCAGCACCTATAATCTTCAAACCTTCAAAACCGGGGTGCATAGACACCTACGTCTACACCCTCTCACTTAATCAACTTTCCCTTCTCTTCGGTAATGCAAGGGTCTTTCGAGATCCATAGGAGCTGCATCTTTACTGGCGCACCCCTTCTTGCATTCGATTGCATAAAAAAAAAAAAAAAAAAGTATGAAATAATCATGTGAAAATGAGTTTATTGAAGAGGGAAGAAAAACTTTAGTTCTGCCCTTAGAATCTATTTTTAAGTCCTTAACAATTATATTATTTTAGTTAAATAAAATATTGAACAATTTAGTCTATCTTGTATCGAAAAGGTAAGAAATCTTAGTGTTATATCACGGTAAATTTAAATTAAATATTTATTTTTATTATCATTTGGAACAACATATTAAACAATTTAAAACATTTTATTGTAACATTTAACTTAAAATTATTTATTAATTGTTAAAAACAAGGAAAACATACAAAATCCAAAACCTTTACCACTGTGTGACGTCGCCTTTATTTTTAATTACGGCTTGAATTCTTTTGGGCAACGTACTTATTAAGTTTTGACACTCATCTTGAGTGAAAGTATCCCAAATATTTTGAAGTTTGTGTTTTAATTCGACTACGTTTCTAGCTGGTTGTAATCGTAATAGCTTTTCATTGTGGGCCAAAGAGTTTCTATTGGTGACAAGTCGGGACTGTTTGCCACCCACTCCAAAAAGTGGAACATTATGATCAGAAAGCCATTTTAAAGATTTTCTTGATGTATGGCAGGCCGCCCCGTCTTGTTGGAACACAAAATTATTATTATTCTGCAATGCATGTGCCATCACTAGTATTGAAAGTAACGATTTTTTAAAATCTCTAAATATTTATTGGTGTTTACAATTCCATCAATGAAGTGAAGTTTTCCAACACCTCTAGCAGATATTGAACCCCATACCATAACTGAAGCAGGAAATTTTACTTTCTTTTTAAACAATCTGAATTGAAAGCTTCATTTTTCTGACGAATAACTCTGCTTCGATTGTCCCCAACACAAACTTCAAAACGAGACTCATCACTCCAACTCGTCTAATTAATGTGACTTTTAGCCCATTTAAGTCGGTTTTCTTTTGTTTTAATGTCAAGAGTGGCTTTTCTTTCGCCGGAAAAAATTAGCAACATTACATAAAAAATTTGGAATAAGTTGCAATAAAATTACCTTGTAATTTTTAAAACTTAACTTAAGGGCTTCTCTATGGCACGTGGATCTTGAAACACTTTGCCCCACAGCATCGCTCCAAAGAACAGATAATCTCACCATAGTTCGAACGCCTGTTTTTTCTAATAATCTTCTTCAATGCCCGTCTATCAGCATCTGATATTTTGGATTTCGACGCATACCGAAGTTTAGTAGCTATTGTAACCGTTGTTTTATAAACTCGAATAATATTTCTGACAGTAAACTTTGATAAATTAACTAGATCGCCAATTTCCGGCGTTTGATTTTTCCCTTTTTAAATAAATTGATAATAATTGAGTGAATTTTTTCATCAACAACCTTTCCACGAGTCATTTTTACTAATAATAAACAAAACAAACTTTCTTTTGTTGGAAAAAGGCAAAGCCTACTTGATTATTTCACATATTCAAAGATTCTTAAAAAAAAAAAAATCGTGAAAAGCAAAGAACTATTTTTTATATAAAAATATGTTTTTAACAATTAAAAAATAATTTTAAGTTAAATGTTACAATAAAATGTTTTAAATTGTTTAAAATGTTGTTCCAAATGATAATAAAACTAAATATTTAAATTAAATTTACCGTGAATTAGCATAATTTTATTTAAAAAGAAAAAATATTGATGGGCCAATTGAGATGGGACGGGGCTAGTATATATACATATACATTATATTCTATATAATTACTACATAGATATATATATATATAAATTTACTATAAAGCCCATCTGTCTGATTCTTTGCGGAATCGAAACAGATGAATTTTGTTCAGATATTCAATAATAAATTTTATTTAGAATTTTTAATGTTAACGTTAGATGAACGCGAAAGTTAAAACTTTTATCAGGTCACTGCCCTATTTTTGGTGCAATTGGGACCTGACTCGTTTTGATACTGAACCAAGAGCTGAAAAAAGTAATAAGTCGGGTATGATCCGACATCTTCTGCGTTAAGCCCGCAAATGCCTTTCCATTTAAGCGATGGATCCACTGACTGGATCCTATAATCAAATTTTATATATATTCAACTCTTTAGTTCAGGCGCGTTTTCTCCTATTTTCCTAATAGTATGGTTCTTATAAATTTACTATAATGCCCATCTGTCTGATTCTTTGCGGAATCGAAACAGATGAATTTTGTTCAGATATTCAATAATAAATTTTATTTGGAATGTTTAATTTTAACTTTTTTTGCAACGAAATTTTCTCTGGAGAGTTAGAAGTTAGGAACGTTAGATGAACGCGAAAGTTACAACTTTTTATCAGGTCACTGCCCTATTTTGGTGCAATTGGGACCTGATTCGTTTCAGTTCAGTTCTTGCTTCAGTATCAAAACAAATCAGGTCCCAATTGCACCAAAATAGGGCAGTAACCTGATAAAAAGTTTTAACTTTCGCGTTCATCTAACGTTAACATTAAACATTCCAAATAAAATTTATTATTGAATATCTGAACAAAATTCATCTGTTTCGATTCCGCAAAGAATCAGACAGATGGGCTTTATAGTAAATTTATAAGAACCATACTATTAGGATAATAGGAGAATGCGCGCCTGAGCTAAAGAGTTGAATATATATAAAATTTGATTATGGGATCTGGTCAGGGGATCCATCGCTTAAATGGAAAAGGCATTTGCGGGCTTAACGCAGAAGATGTCGGATCATACCCGGCTGGGTCCTATCTTTTTTCAACTCTTGGTTCAGTATCAAAACGAATCAGGTCCCAATTGCACCAAAATAGGGCAGTGACCTGATAAAAAGTTTTAACTTTCGCGTTCTTGTGATCTACTGCCTGGATTGAAGGTTAGTCATACCTTTACCTGATGTGTCAATTCAGTTGTCTATCTATCAGGGGCTCCCATTATAAGAGACATGGCTATAAAATCAAAGGGCTGCTGCTACAGGTTTGAACATGATTGTGTCTGGTGATGCTTCCCCATCCTCTGATCGCCTCTTTTAAATTCACTCTTATTATCCTACTACATAATACACGAGGTATGATGAAATATTGTAATCGAGCATTAAAACGTTTTGTTTTATTTGCTTTCTATTTTCGAAAAATCTCAAATATGGCTGAAACTATTTATTATTCGTCCTATTATTCGTTCTTTTTGTAAAAAAACTTTGAAACGTGAAAAAATGATGTGGCCGCAGTAATTTGGGCTAAGTGCATATACAGGCGCTAATCAGTATTTCGCAAGACACCGACGGCGCAAAACAGACTTTTTGTCTGCAATTTAACACTGAAGCTTTTGTGAGAATTATCAATTTTATTTTTATATCGTAGTTGATTATGTGGAGATAAGAGTGTTGAAAATTCACTTTTTTCCCTTTAAATCAATCAATTTCAAAGCAAGCAACAATGGATACAATTCAGAAACGAGCTATCAAACTAATATACTACCCCACCCTCATCAACTCCCTTGGCTCGCAGACCAACTGAAGAAAAGGGGCCTTTCTTTCCCTATTTAATAGATACTAACATGAAATGTGTTTCGATGAGATTAAATCAATAATCCCTCACAAAAATTGAGTTGCGGGAAGAAGGCCTTAACCAGCTTCACGCATTCAAATTGGAAAAGGGCCGAAGTATTTCATTCACCAATACATATATATCCCCATGACTTCTAAGAAATAGAACTCTCTTCTTGCTCCAATCAGGAAGATTAGAAAACTTTGTTTCTCTATATAACGTTTCTTGCCTTGCTATCCTCTTCGCTTTTAGGGTGACAAAAATTTTTGTTAAAAGAGACATCGTAGCAGGGCCATTCATAAAGAGAAATAAATCACTGGGTATGTAAATTGAAAGTTTCTTTTTGCCGAGAGTAGCAGAATTTTTATAAATTGAAGGAGACAATAAAAGAGTGTGTCTTCCGCTGGAATTATAAATTTTTTATTTATTTATAACGAGACTATAATTTCGAGAGCTTTGCCCTCTTCATCAGTCTATTACAATTGATTCACATGAAGTAATATATGTATTAAGTGTTTTCTCTTTACATACATTAATTCCTGTGAGTCACTTGTAATAGACTGATGAAGAGGGCAAAGCTCTCGAAACTATAGTCTCGTTATTAATAAATTAAAAATCTGTCACGGTCTCAACTTCGGCTAAGTTATTTTTGACGGGATTTTTGTTAATTGAATTTCCTTTTAATAATTAATTGGTTTTCAATTTTAAATTCCACTAATAGATCATTACAATTATTATTATTATAAGATTGGAGTAATTTTTATTATATTAAAAGTTGGGCAATTTAATTGATGAAGGGATTGATCGGATGAATTGAAAAGATACGTCAATTGGAGAATGATCGATTATCGGAAAAGAGGTTTTTTATTTAATTAGTTTTTTCCTCTTATTAAAAACAATGACTCAAGAAGATCAAGGACAGTCGATGGTGGGGAAGTAATTTCCGAAGTCGAAGCTCAAATACAATGTATACATTAATATATGTAAAATAATTGGTTCAATAAAAAAAAATTTTTTAATTGATTAAAATTTAAGTTTTAAATCCGACAAATATTAGAATTTGGCAATTTAATTGATGAACTCAAAAATGTCTAGGTATTTAATTAAAAAAAAAATTATACTTTATCCATATACCTATACCTATATACACATAATCTGTAGGCCACAAATGCAAAAACTAGGTTAGGGGGCGGGGTGGTGGTGAGGGTAGGTGTGGGGGGTGCAGTAGTGAAGGGGTAAGGGGGGCGAGAGAAGTGGTTTCGGTGGTGGAGGTGTATGTGGGGGTGAAGTGGTGGAGGGTGTGTGTGGGGTGAAATGGTGGGGGTCCGGGGGGCGAGGGGGTCTTCGGGGATTAATATATAGCTTTTAACTGAAGCAAAAAGTTACCGAGCATCGCTCGGTGGCCAGCTACTAATTAATAATAAATTAGAATCCTAAAACAGTGCATTCTTTTTATCACCTATTTTGGCCAACCTCAACGTCGGTGATCTCTAAAAGAATCAATTTTGTAATTAATTCCCTTCCGACCCTTTCTCTTTTACCCTCTTCTTTCTCTCGAGCCCTCTCACCCACCCTCTCGGAATGATAGGACACAAGTCTGACCTTAATGGGCCTAGCAATAATCTGTTTAATAAACGTGTCGTAGTCACGAGATAAAGTTTTTATTTCATTAAATGACAGTGTGCTTCAGTCAGTCAGAGAGGGGACAAAATCGTTTGTATAAAAATAAACATCAATAGGGAAATCAATAAAAAGAACAAAGTTAACAAAACTTATGGAGAATAGAGTAGAAAACATTCCATTGTTCAATTGTTCATGGCCCAATGAATAGTAAACAATAAAGTACAATCCAACTTTTTAATCAAAGTGTACCTACAAGTACAGAGGTTATATGTACTATACATTCAGCTAAACACAAGAACAGACCCACTAACCTATAGATTCAATTAACATCGACCTTGTAAAAGTGGAAACATCCATCCATCCATTCATTGCAGAAAATGGGCTTATTTTTGCATAGAGCATCATCTCGGAACGTTGACTTATTCCAGCTAATAGTCCAAGAGCCCATACCCATTTTTCATGAAGTGTTTGATTCAAGTAGATATTTCGCCTAGAGAGATTAATAGCATAGATGAGTAGGGAATTGGCTGTTTTCTTGATCTACCTGGGTACTGCTGCTACTGCGCATAGGAGAAAGTTGTAAAAAATGTTCGCCAAAAAAAGTGTTTGATTCAAAATCCAACAAATACTATTCGACAGTTAAGTTTATTTTAAATTAAAAATTAACTAAGCCAGACACTTTTAGGGGAGAGGGGCAACACTGATGATTTTTCAAATAAAAAGCAACTTTAGGGTTGTCTGGCTCAGTGTTGCCCCCCTAAAAGTGTCTGGCTTAGTTAATTTTTAATTTAAAATCAACTTAACTGTCGAATAGTATTTGTTGGATTTTGAATCAAACACTTTTTTTTGGCGAACATTTTTTTACAACTTTCTCCTATGCGCAGTAGCAGCAGTACCCAGGTAGATCAAGAAAACAGCCGATTCCCTACTCATCTATGCTATTAATCTCTCTAGGCGAAATATCTACTTGAATCAAACACTTCATGAAAAATGGGTCATGGGCTCTTGGACTATAAGAGAATCCTTTTGTCTATAATAACAATTTTTAACTTTATTCTCTAATTTATCTTATTTCAGAGATTTAACCATTGTAAAGCCAAGGAGCGAGGGGTGAACCGCGACCTAATATTCTTTATACCTACTTCCACTTCCACTTTCATTTCCAAGTAGAAGACAATACATGAAGGGGTATTATCTAATGAATTCCAAAATAATTCCACATAATTCCAAAGACAGTGTACACTAATTCCAATCGCGGTTCATCCCACGCCAAGGAGTATACTTGCCTTGCTTTCAATCTAATAAATATTTACTGATTTCTTTTGTTTTGTTTTTCAAAAAATAAAAAAAAAGGAGAAATTTGTTTTCGAAACTCAGTATACTCTCTGTTAATTTTGGTGTTGTAGCAATTTTTTATCTATTTTTGTTTAAGCTACAAAACTGAAATTTGATACAGGTTTATTATACGAAATTTCGTACCAAATTCGTATTTGAAATACAAATATATAAAATACAAAAATATTTTGAACTGCCCAACTATTTTTGTAAAAGAAGGTTTTACTTAAAACTATTTCCTTGTTACAAAAATCAAAAGTTAAATATTCCTATCTCATTATAGTAAAATAATAAGAGAAACAAAATTATTATAAAAATTAAAACAATTACAAAACAATGTACCATATAACTACGAATACAAATTGTAATTTAGATTAATTAAAATAGAAAATATATCCCGGAATGTTAGGGATAAATCGTGTAACATGTAAATTGTAAATTGGATAATAAATACTCTTCTTCTTTCTTCTTAGAGTGCCATACCCGAAACGGGCGTCGGCGCCTCTCCACATATACCTGTGCTGAGTGTGTTTAGTTGTTTTACACAGATATACGGGACCTACTTTTTAACGCAGGTTCCGAAAGGCTAGTTTGGAGAGGTTTACTAGGCAATTATACTCTTGGTAGGTTGCCATTGCTTTCCAAGAGGGAAAAGACTGCAAATATCTGCCGAGACTCGGTCTCGAACCAGCGTACTTCGAGTCAGCGACCCGACACTCCAGCCACTGACCCACAGTACTATTATACTTGTAAAACAAAAAACTCTTTTTGTAATATAGTATGATTCAGATTTCTGACTTACCAATGTGAAACGCATGAGATATACATGCTCTGAAGCTCACATAAGCCATCTTTCCATTCTCTTTCATCTAGAAAAAGCAAAGAGAAAGTAACTTTTAAAACCTTGCAGATAGAAGCCCTCAAAGTGTCAAGATTCTAGGAGAGAAATACAATATTTTTACATATATATACTATCATATAATGATATACGTAGATATAATATTCTATTAGAATAATAGAAACATAATAATTACAATAAACTCAGCTCTAGTATTTTGCTGAATAAATAATAATGGTGAAATCAAAGAAAAGTTTTTATTTATTTATAGATAAGAAACAATTGCTATACCTAAGGTAAAACTTTGATGAAATAGTTTTTGCATTTACATTCAAACTGTTTAGCCGTCACGGGATAGAATGAATTTGCAACTTTTCCTATTTAATGTCCTCCTCGAGAGTCCTGTTTTAGGATATTGAAATATTTATGATCCGTAATTCCAGCTTGGATTAAAACTACAATAGATCAATATTAAGATCTGATTTTTTGCTCTTGCATTTATAAATAATAAAGTTCTGTCGGATTAAAAAGAATAAAGCGAAAGGGCAGATTTTTTTCATTTTCAACTTTAAACGCTAATTCTCTAATTGTATGTGGTTATTTAATAATGACCTGGTGTAGCTTAGCGCTTATTTTATTACAAAGAAAAGGAAAAGTAACTGATATAAGATTAAGTTGAGAAACTATGCCCAATTATAGAGCAGCCGTTTCCATCAGTATTTAAAGAGAAATAAAAGGGAATTTTATTTAAATTCCACGTAGTAAATGTTCAAGATATTTATAAATTAAATATCAAATAATACAACAGCGGCTCTCAAACTTTTTGAAGTAGTGGCACTCTTGAAATCCTACAAAAAAACATAGACCCATTATATATACAAAATGCTAATAAATACCTATATAAGTAAAAAAAATATTTTAATGATAATTCCAAACATATCTATTTCTATCTAAGATTTCTTAGGGTGCACCTAGGAATGTCCCTGGGCATATTGGTGCACCTAGGCCCACCCTTTGAGTACCACTGTAATACAATAAAGAATACAACATATGATTGTATCATACTTATGAATAACCCTATTCTGATTTGGGATAGAGTGATCGCAGAATTAGTTGATCAAAACGTGATGATTCTGTATATTTGTTGTTTTATCATTGATAACTTTAAAATATTATATAGAATTTCAAATTACGGGTAGAAGCAGTCTTTAAATTTCTCAGATCTCCATTTGTTGTGGTTTTTATTATAATAATATTTATGTAAAAAGATGTACTAAAAAAGGGGAAGATCTGTAGCCCGGGGCTAGACCTTTGGATCGTGAGAAGGAGAAGAAGACATTTCAGGGATTGGGTAGGAGTTGAATGTACCAGTGGATGCGGGTTTCGAAAGATTGAAGGTTATATGTCTCCGGAGTAATAGACGAGGGAAGAGAGTTCTATAGTATCTAGAAATCATATTAATTAACGAGTTGTCAAATGTGTTAGTATGGTTAGTTTCTAATTTAATCGTGAAAGGGTGTTGAATGTTTGAAAATCACGTATTTCGCGTAATAAGACTTTTATTGTTATCTATTAATTTCGACTATGCATAGATAAATAATTGTCATAAGGATTGTGTTTATCCCCTTGGGAATCAAATCCATGTGCCAAAAATGCAATTAAAGATTATATCATTGTGTAAAATATTTAGCGCAATACATTTCAGGTAGGTCCGTCTCTCAGGGTACATATCTTTATTATTTTTAACGTAATCGACTTAATGCGTCCAAAGTACTGTGCTCAGGAGAACAGAGCATGCGTATTTAAAATTTATTAGCAGAAATTCCAAATTTCGCATGCTCAGTACGCCTGAGTGCGTATATAGTTCAATACGCCAATAGCCTACATGCCTACAAGCTACAAGTTCTAGCAGACAATAAGGTCTCATTTTACGTTTGTATGGTAAAATCGTCACTTTATACTCTTTGGTGTAGCCGTTATCACAAAGAAAAAACTCCTGCATTGTTTTAATCATGAAACGTATATCGAACGACTTTAAAGAGTTGTTTCTCTTTATGACTTTAAAGAGAGTCAATAATTAATTAAAAGAAATAAATGTTCCTAAAACTGTCAACGTTTGAATGGCTAAACTCGATACCTTCCTTCATTGTTTGGAATCTACACAGGATGTAAAACAAATCTGTCTCTTTTTCAGATTAAACGAATAGAAACAAATTTTGGGCCTCTGTTTGAGAACAATACACAGGAGAAATCGAAGGCGGGCGGGCGGGACCTTCTGATATACCCGACGCCAATAAAAAAAGAATATTTATGAAACATTTGTTGAAATTCTTGGTTAATAGTTTCTCCTCTTCTTTTTTCACAAATGTTTTTAGGAAACAAAAGATTCGGTTGCTTTTTTTTCTTATTTTTATTTAATCTCAATCTAAAAGGAGTTTTGGGAACTTCCTGTTTCTCTTTTCTTATCAGATGACTATACGACAAAATGTATATAATCTGGCGTGACATAAACACACTACAACATAGCTACACCTGCCCCCTTGTATGCTTATATATGAATATTATTATAGTTTTGACAAATATTGGAATAACCCATTTTAAACTTGCTACAGCTCCGAAATATTTTTCATTGGGCGCAATTTGTATGTTTATATGAATTTCTTTTGTTCCTAAGAGGCCGTCCATAAATTACGTCACAGAGTAAGGGGGGGGGGGGAGGGGGCCTCTCAGAAGACAAAATATGAAGGGGGGCCCGGGGATCTTAAAAATTGTTGTCACAAAAGTCAAATTAAAAAATTAAAAAAATTTTCAAAATATTATTTAGATTTCATTATATGAATAAAAAGTTAAACTTAAAATATATTAATTCCATTTAGCTTTATAAAAAAAAATTTATAAAATTATTAAATTATAGGGTATAAAAGTGACGTGTGACGTCACAATACAGGAGGAGGGGCTCAATGAAAATATGACAGAATGTGACACATGGAAAGGGGGGTTTTATTAATATTTAAATTCGTATGACGTTATTTATGGACGGCCCAGGTTATGGACTAAGCTGATAAACCGATTTTTAACAACGAAGTATTAGATTTGACTTGATGCCCCAAGTAAAACTGTGTATCTAAAAATTTAAAATAATCAAATTAGTTAATCTTGGGGGCCATAGTAGGTGCAGTAAAAAATTAAAATCTTTGAATGAGTGTCCTAAAAAGATAATTTCGAAAATGGTCCAAATCATACCATATTTTAGACTGAAGAAAATCATAGGCTTGCCTCGGTGGGCAAGCCAAGTGCCTGGATTGCATTTTTTGGCATTCGGGTTTAATTCGGGATGAGCCAACCCTTATGATATAATAATAATTATCCATAACATCTCGGATCTAATAAATGACCATCTATCTTGATTATTCATAGTAATTAAAGCTACTAATATCGGTATTTATGTATTATATATTTTTTAGTTTTGAGATATTTAAAGTTGGTAAAATTCAAGAATTGAATTATGCTTAACGACCAAAGTATATCAACTTGGTTCAATTTTTTTGAAATTTTGTAAAAGTGGGTTCACAAAAAACACGAGATAAATTTATTTTTTTAGGTTTTAGACCACTATTTTATAATGACTAAAATATATTATATGATACGTTCTAAACATAAAATTTTTTATAAAGCCTTGGGGTGTAATCACAACGAGGTTTCGTTTATAATTTAATTGAAAATTATATTTACTATTTTTTTAACGGCCATGCACATTGAATGTGGTCTCAATCAAATACAATGAGGTCATGATAATAGCTAAAAAGCGAAAAATAAAAAAGTAATTAAAAAAAAACATTACTACTTAAAAAGCGAATTAAAAGGTAAGGACTTGGAACGTTCTTCCCGATTTCACTAAATATAAAACCTTTGTATTTCGGTATCTTACGCAGTAAGCGTTATTTGAAAGTAATTTCAAATAAGCTGCAGTGACGATAAGTGGCCACCAGAATGCGTCATAAACTCATTTACTAAAAAATGAACTTGGCCGGTTCTTTGATGTCTTTAATATATAGCTTTAGTACCGATTCAAATTTTTCTTAAAATTATTAGTTATTAGTTCATCTTTTTTTCTTAAGGTACTTGTTTCCCCATATGGGTTTTCTTAGGACTTTTTTGAAATTTAGGCAGATTATTATTTAAATACTTCTGCATCGATTGGTGGGAAAACGAAATTTATGAACAATATAGTTCCTTCTTACCATTTTTATAAAAAACTAAACCAACATTAAACAATAACCAATACATATTTTAAGACAATTTTGATTCATAGTTACAACACAGTTTCTGAGAAATAATGAATAAATAATGAAAAATGTTAAAAACAATTTACACTAAAAACAATTTGGCAACAGCGCATTTATTTAACTATCAACAGATGTATAAAGCGCGCATGCGCTAGATTTTTTCAAAATTATAATTTTCATAAGGTGTAACGTAGGCGTTGATTACATTTGTTAAAAAATAACAAAACGATTTTTATAGAAATTCTCTAACTTTTAAAATGTATTTTATCTGTCATTTGAATATAAAAATATTCAATCTCTTACAACGGTGCCAGATTTGTCAAACGAGCACGTGATTGGCTATAGAATCGCTACATAAACAGCAAAAAAATTTGGGCTTATGAATTATGAATCCTTATTGTCTGTTCTATATACTCTAGCATTAACTTTTTGGTAGTATTGTCACGAAACAACTACCTTAAATGTTATTAGAAAATAATATATATATATTGCCTTTTTTATTTTTATTTAATCTCAATCTAAAAAGAGTTTTTGATACTTCCTGTTTCTTTCTTCTTATCAGATGACTGTACGACAAAATGTATACATCCTGTTGAAATAGTTACCGGCTTGAAGAAAAGAAGGCATACACACACACAACGAAAAAATTATAAGATAAGATGAAAATTTCAAAATAATTTTATGAATGAATTTTTAATTTGATTCATTAAGAAGCTTGAAAAATAATATTTCCTGATGAGAGGGAATATCGTTAAATAAAATCTCTGATGAGATTGTGAAAGGGCGTTTGTCTGTAGGCACGGTGGGAGGGTAGATAAAAGATACGGAAAGAATATGGCTGAGATTGTTCCGCCAAGCGGAAAAACACAAAACAAATAAAATAAAACACGTGCCAGCGTGGCAGATCACAACTTGATTACAACCTGATAAGATGGGGGGGTTTAAATGTGACAAATACTCACACGGCTAGGATTAAATTTATTTTTTGGTATTTGTTTTTCTCTCTTTTTTCCTTTTGGATCTAATAATGGACATTTTTGTGTACTTGAGGATTTTAAACCCCTTTTGCATTCCTCTGTAATCTCTCTCTTTTGTGCAATTTACATTTACTCTCTTCCACCGGCTGCTAATTACTACAAATTTGTAGAATTTTTTCTCTCTTTAATTATACGCAGTATAAGACAAATATTGTAATCACCTAGGTGCTTCGTTTATTCGTAATACCTCGAATACAGCTAAATCTATTTAGTTTGCAAAGATTAGAAGAGTTGATGATTCATATAAGGAGAAATCAATGAGGCTGTCTTCTTCTTGATGCAAATAAACATATAAGTACATATAGGTACTTTAGGGTGGTTCTTATTTCGGGTATTTTCGAATTATTACGCTGACAGAGGCTCACATTGCTCGACATAAATAATTAAATATATCCCCCAAGTTTCAAGTCTATCTCAATTTTAACCTGTGCCGCACAGCGATATAAGTTTTTCCCATCTAAATAAAATGAGATTTTTGATATTGAACGATCAATTTTTTATTACGGCCAAAGTAATGGTTGAAAAAATTTCAATCTCTGTAGACTTTATCCTTATAATAGTAGCTATCCTTCACAATTTTTACAGATTTTTAGCTGTTATAATTTTGGAGTTACAGCTAGATAAAATACTGCTATATATCTTAGTGTTAGTAAGTTATTGTCTACAAAATTATAATAGCTAAAAATCTGTAAAAATTCTGGGTGATACCTACTATTATAAAGATAAAGTCTACAGAGTTTCAAATTTTTTGAACCATTACTTTGGCCGGAATAAAAAATTGATCGTTCAAAGCCAAAACCCCATGTTATTTAGATGGGAAACTTACATCGCTGTGGGGAAAATGTTAAAAGTGAGATAGAGACTTCGAACTTGGGGGATATTTTTTTTTTTTATTTATTTCCGACCATTCGAGCCTCTGTCATGTCAGAGGAAGAATTCGAAAATACCCAAAATAAGGACCACACTAAGGTACATATTAATAATGAATATACCGGGTGAGTTTTTTATCTTGAGACAGTCTTATAACTCAAAAACAGTGCAATATACGGAAACAAGTTTCAAATAAAAGTTTATTTATATCGAGGGGGAAACTAAACTAGCCTATTGTATGTTGACCTAGAACAAGCTTGCAAGGGTATTTTAAGATAAAGTTCCGTTATTTAAATAGAAACCTATATATTTCTTTTCATATTCATAATCTACAAAAAAAACCGAGCAACTTTTATAAGAACTATTTTTTGGTTCGACATCAAATAAACAAAATATTAAATCAATTATTAGATCTCAAAAAAATCTTAATAATTATTCTTAACAATTATTCAACTTAATTATTAAATAATAATGATCAAATATTTAATTATTAAATAAATAATTTAATAATTTTTTGACACTTTTCTGTGACATTCCAGAGTGTTATCGCAAGTCTTCTGGATGAATTCCAATTTTTCGTCTTTTAGTTTCTTCGTACCCTTTACATTTCCAGGGTTTTTTTTAACCAGATTTACAACATATAAAATGAAGCTCGTGAGGGTGTATCCTTGTCAGGAAAACGCTCGCCATTCATTTCAATGACAGCCTATGGCACACTTCTTCCATATTCACCATAAATTAAGAGCATTTCAATTCTGTCTTCAACAAAAAATGCTCCATTTTTATCATTGTAATACAATTGGTAGCTATCTACTGGATTGAGACGAGAAAGAAACTTTTTTAAACTCAAAAAGTTTAAGTAGTTAAATAAGTAGAAAATAATTTCTTAAATCTGAGTATAATGAAGTTTTAAGATCATTACAAACACTTATTTTCATTGTTGTGACATTTTGATTTAATAATTATTTATTTAATAATTAATTATTTAATCATTGTTATTTGATAATTAAGTTAAATAATTGTTAAAAATAATTATTAGGATTTTTTTGAGATCTAATAAGATTTAATATTTTTTTTATTTGATGTCGAATCAAAAAATAGTTCTCATGAAAGTTGCTCAGTTTTTTTTGTAGACTATGAATATGCACTGTTTTTGTTTGAGTTATCAGACTGTCTCAAAATAAAAAAAACTCACCCGGTATATATATTATATATAGTGGCGGATTTAACGTTGGGTGGAGTGAGCGGCCGCCCGGGGCCCATTAAACCGAAGGAGCTCCGGGATCCCAAATATTATCGAATAAATAATATAGGGCCCTTTTTAGTTCTACCGCCCAGGGCCCCCAAACTCCGAAATTCATCCCTGTGTATATATTTAATTTATTTATTAATGACTATAGTTTTGAAGTTTTGACCTTCATCATCAGTTTTTTTAATTAGAAATATTATTTTCTGTTATTTCTTATGGATTGAATTTAGGTAAATTCGTAGAGTCTCAGTGAGATCATGGACAAATGATAGGCATGGGGTCCAGGACCAGAACGAGACGCTCCCCGCCGAAGGCCCGGTCGTCAGCTAGTAGACTTTAAATTTTACTTATACTTGAACTCTTATATTCAATTTGGGAAATTTTTTTTCAATGTTCTTCGAATTTTGAATCACCAGTCCTTGAAATCTTACAGATAATGATTTAAATCTTTGAGTGAAATATTTAGCACGATTCATATGTCAGAGGGGTTTGTTTTACAGGGTAGCTAATTGGTACCCGAATTGCTAATTTTGCGCTCTGGTTCGATTTTCGATGGTGTGAAAACAACCCACATTTTCTTAGAAAAATTTTATTTACAGCAAGTCTAAGATACATTCTTCGATTTATTCCTTATTACCTAAATTAAAATCCACTGCTACTTTCGATTATAAAATTTTATCTTGTTTTTTTGATCTGAGAAATATATAGGTATATCCCAATTAAGTAAATTAAAAAAATGACGGAAATAGCACTTCCGCTGCTGCCCAATATCAACCTGGGGAAATGGTTTCAAATTTAATGCCACAGGTAGAAATAACTGGCCCGAGTGGGATTTACTAGCGCTTTATAACCTCTCGACTAGTGGCGCCTCCAAATTTTAGATGTATCGAGAGTTGAACATTTAATAATAGGTTATCATGCGGAACTAATTTGAAAAAACACCCTCACACATAATAAAGTAGTTCTAAAATTTTATCTCCGAAAAATTCCCCTCTTTCTTTCCTATAATATTATTACTAATATTTTTCTAAAAGCGTTTCATTTGAAAATTATCTCCCACTCACTCATTTCTGCTTGTCCACTCGACACGTTGACAAATTAATCGTTGATCATTAGGTAGATTGGACAATCCCAGTCCTAGTAATTAAATATTTAATCTTTTTGTTTTTTAACGAACAAAGGAAACGACACAACACTATTTATATGGATCAAGTCAGCTAATGGGTTCAAACAACCAAGCAAGCCATGACACCACTTCCTCTGCACCCTCCTCGAAAACACTCCACTCAACATCAAAATAAAATTTATCTATTGTCCATTATTCAATTCTTGCTCGAAAGTTTTCTATTTTTTTTTTTTTTTTTTTTTTTTTTTATTCTTTTTTAGAAAAAAATATTATATACTTAAAGCAATTTGACCCGCGAAAGTTAACTAATGTAATCAATAATTTCTTATGTTAATTCTACACACATTATTTAGAAAATTATTTTATTATTTATTGAAAAGGAAAAATTGGAAAGGAATTGAGCATCCGGCGGGATTCGAACCCATGTCTCCCTCCTAAGGCCCTCTGCGCGTAAAGGAGATAGAGACACGGGTTCGAATCCCGTTGGATGTTCAATTCATTTTTCCTTTTAAAAAATAATAAAATAATTGTCTAAATATGTAGAATTAACATAAGAAATGATTGATTACATTATTTAACTTTAGCGGCTGAAATTCCTTTAAGAAAAAATTAAAACTAACGTTTAAAAGTTAATTTGTCTAAAATATTATATACTGTTTGTAAATTAAAACAGTTCTTTATAAAAAAATCAATCACAATTATTAATTATCCAAACGTTTCAGGACAAATTCTTCCTTTCTCAATGGAAAATTTGATAAATGTAGTTGTTTTAACCCTTTAACGACGGGTAAAACTAAACAAGATTACAACGCCAAACGCAAATAGTGGTATCGACGTAAAAGGGCTTATCCAGGTATGGTCAGGCGGGGGAGGGGGGCTGCTGCTCCCCCCTAGACTCAAAGTGATTCTTAAAAACTTTAATGGTTAAATTTGATTTCATAACATTCCCAAGAAAGAATATTTACTATTTTATACGAAATGCAGAACAATAATTCTAGCCTTGTACGCACCATACGCCTGAATATAGGCAATCAATTCGTCACCTCTTCTTCAAGGCTGCGTAAAATTTAGGCTCTACTGAAAAGTAAATTTTTGGTAATAGATTTTTCCTTACTATTTTTAAAATAACATATAAATACAAAAGATGCCTAGAATTAAAATCTCTATGAAATTTATTAATACTTTCCTGTAGTTTCAAAAAAATAGAAGACCTAAAAACTAAAAAAAACCTGGTTTCATTTCAAGATATCACAATTTCTTCGCAATTAATTATCGGAGCTAATAATGATTGAAATTTAATATGAGGCTACTTTAAAGCAGTGGTCGCTAAACTTCTTTGTCCGTCAAACCCTTTAAGAGTTTCTTGAAATTTTATCAAAAACCTCTATTTTACTTTTTATGTTATTGTTAATGTAACCTGTGTAGTTTTTAAATTTCTCTAATTTTATGAAACTTATATAATTATGGCATATTCCTTTGTATATTTTTTAGGAATCGGAGATGAATAATAAAATTCAAAACACTATCTATATAGTATTATAATTAGTTGATTACATCATGAATAGACAGACAGTCAGTCCAGGGTTCTGTTTCGCTGACATATTTTTTTATAACAGCATTCTCAGTGTCCGCCTGAGAACAAAAAAAGATATTTACATATAATATTTTTGAATCAAAATTTTTTTCTTATTGATTATAATTAGTAAATATTCAAACATCTGTGAGACATGATATGATTAGTTGGAAACTGGAGTTATATTACCATGTTTTTATTTTTACATACCTAGTTCATTGATCAAAACCTACGAGCCAATGAAATCAGTTCAACCATATTTTCAATTATCCACAATTCACATAAAGCAGAAAACGCAGTCTTTTATTTTTTCCTTATAAACATTAAAATTTCCCATTATATGTGCACTTGATTTCTGCCTTCTGTTTTCTGTTTGCCTACCCTTTAGAATATAGTTTATCAATAATGATTTTTTTTTGCTTCACTCACCTGGGGTCCCATTCTTTGTGATAAAGAAAGCCAGCTGCCGTTCAGACCCTCAATAAACCAAAAATACCTGAAAGAAACAATGATTCACGTTATAAAGTAGAAGCGGTCCAGGTCTCTAACAAAATAGCACTATTCTTATATTATTATCCATACACCTTTGTAAATGTGGATTTAGTCAAAGAAAAACAGACACTTTTTTTAAATTTTATTTTGAGAAATAAGAAACAATTAAACAGCTAATTACTGATGTGCATAAATAATAAGATGTTCAGATACCCCCCCCCCCCTGGAGAGTTTAAAGATATTGTGAAATAATACAATTTAAATGTCATAAATCAGGCAAATTAGTGATTCCATTGTAATAGTAATTGTGATCAGTATACGGTTGGTTTGCTCAATGAGGTCATCTATTGCTTCATTGGGCAATTTGATAGAGTTCCTGGCATATTATCCGGTATGCATGGCACTCAAGTGAACTATTCATTCAAAGATTTTCAATTTTTTACTTTTTTCTTATCGGGTTTAAAAATGTCTGGTATGCTGAAAAACTTATTTTCAAGACTGGTTTTATGTATGTATGTCTGGATTAGAATACCCACGATAGCCCAAGATCGGAAGGAAAGAAGAATTACTTTATTTTGTAATTCCGAAATGAAGAAGTCATTAAATTTTGGGTTTTCTAGTTTCAGAACTTGGCGTTGAAGAAAATCTTTAGAAAAACATTGAAATATCATAAGATGAGATATTAAACGAGAGCTGAAAGCAAATATATTTAGCTAATGAGCTGAAATATGGTACACAAGCTTATATTAAAAAACTGTATCTATGAGCGAACTTTCTAGTTCAAAAATGGAAAAAAGTTTCAAATCATTGAAATTTGCCAAAAGTATACACAGAGTTTCGAAAAAGTTTTCACTTTTTTTTCCAATTTATAAAATTATTAATTTTTCTTCTAATTTCAACTTTTTCAAAAAAAAAAAAGATCTGACTTTAAAAACAATTTTTTAATATAAAACTTTATTCACATATTTTGGTTTTAAATTTTAACAAAGTCCAAATTGGGTTGTATCTAGAATTTAGTACTCAAATTTTTAACTTAAAAGATTTTATTTTGATTATTTATGTCCATCGATTAAATTAATTAAGTTGTTGTAGAGAAATAAGGACAAATGCAAATATATTTTTTTTTTGCCAATGTTTCGTCAACTTTGTTGACTTCTTCAAATAAATTAACTTCTTTGCATATTTGTCATTTTATCAATATTCATTCTTAGCAAACATATCAGGCCAGTCATCAAACAGATTAAAAGATTTTGTTTGTCGAGAGTAGCAAAGTTGTTTGTTAGAGAGTAAAGTTTCGAAGTTTTGGCCTTTATCATCAGTCTTTATAATTATAGGTAAATATTACATTTGTTATTTCTTAAGGGTTCAAGTACCCGATTGGATGTAGATAAATTCGTTTTGTTGTAATAATAAGATTCTAACTCAATATACGATTATAATTGAAGTACCTGGAGGCACCAAGCGATGCTCGGTAAACCCTGCCCCCCCCCCCCCCTCCCGAAACCATAAACCTCGCCCCCAACACTGCACCCCCACTCCACCCCCACACCCAACCGCCCCCCACCCCGGACCCTTCACGCCTGCACCACACCTCCTGCACCCCACCTCCTGCACCCCCCACATCCATCCCCACCCCCAAACCAGTTTTTGCATTTCTATCTTTCTAATGGTCCACATATTATGTGTATATTTGTTTACTCGTACACCAATTTGCCCACATTCGTTCATATTGATAAACATTATAAAAAATACATAAGAAAATAATAATAAAAAAAATAATCGTATAGGATCTGAAATAAAAACATAAAATTAAAAAAAAATGTGTGCGTCTCGGGACGTGTGACAGAAGTGATAACTTTCACCAACCAAGTATTTTTTTAGGAAGATAATTGCCAGGAGAAAAGAGAATTGAATATTTAATTTTAATTAGAAGAGTGGGGGGGGGGGGGAGGCAAAGGAATAATTATTAATATATTTAATGTTTTTGGATTTAAAATTAATTGTTGTCTTTCTTTCAGCTTAAGTCAATTATACATATTTCAAATTTGCCTCGCCGCAATATATCTAATAAATTATATTTATTAAATACATAGCTATATATATATTATTCAATTATTTCCACACTTATAATAAAGTCTAATTCAAAAACATTCATTTTAGTAAAAGTAAAAAGCAAGGATTTTTAAAATAGTTCTTTGGTCGAATGGTAGAGTGTCGGCCTCATATGCAAGAGGACCCAGGTTCTAATAAGACTTCCGATGAATCATTTTTTTTATTGAGATTTTTATCTATCAATAATTACATTAATTAAGAAAAAATCAATTAAGATGAATTTTGATGAGGTCCAGACCTAGCCAATCGTTTTTTCATCCTCAAAACTTGTTAATAGATTTTGTTTCATCAAAATCGGTAGGGCCGTTTTCAAAATAGAACCAAGATACAAATAAATATATATATATAAATAAATATACAATTTTTGCTCGTTTAATAAGAGTAGATATGCAATTTCGAAAAGGACACAGGTCTGAAATTGGAAATTTTCAGGAATGAAAAAAAACTAATTATTTTTGAAAGTAGTGTGAAATTTATAAAATGTATTTTCGAGGTGCCTATCAAAACAAGGGACCTTCAAAAGATTCAGTGAGACATCATTAAATCCGTCTCTGATTCAGTTTAACTTTGGGTGATCGCATATACATCAGAGGGTTAACTAACTAAAGCTTTAGTTTCATTCTGCTTAACTTCAGTAATTATATGGGAATAAGTGTTTTTAAAATGTATCGGTCAGTGATATAATAAATACTCGTAAATAGATATTCTTAATATAATTATCTAAAATCACTATTGATTACCTTGAGACGAAAACCTTAATTGTTTCTTCTGAATAAAGGAAACATCATGTTTCCTCTCAAGTCACTGATTTATTGGTCAATTACCTTTTGAAAAAAAAGAAAGAAATGTTCATATTTTAAACACTGAATTCCTAAGAGGAAAGAATGAAGAGAAAAAGAAGAACCAACAGAGAATAACTAATTTTCATTCTAAATTATTACTCTAGTACATAAAGAGATTGAATATTATGTATCTTCATTTTATTGGGAAGATTTAAAGCCGTTTCCATTCCCTCGACGATATTGAATGATGATAACCAGTCAGCCAGGCAGCTTGCAGGGAAGTTGCCCTCTCCCTTTTCCATACACACATACACCCTCACTCAAGATACGTTTTGGGAAGAATTGCGGCCAAAATCGAGAAGGTGGAGAGGAGGAAGAGGGTGGTTTTAGGGGAAGCTTGCTTGCCCTTCAGCTCTGGAGGGCGAGGGCGGTTTCACAATAGATTCTGCCCTTGGGTTATTCGGCATCACTCCCTCAAAATGTTAACCGGCAAACGTGGGTTCCGAAACGGCAAACAACCGACAGCTAACTAGTCTCCCTTGAGCTTGTTATTTTAGAAAATTAATCCTATTTCCTTAGCCTCTTAATAGACTAAATCATTGAAAGTGACTATTTTAATACCTTACAACACTCCGAATAAAACCAGTTTTTCGTCTAGATAATGGAAATCCACTTGACAGTTGCCCGGAACAGGCGGAGACAGTCGGCATATGGCCTCTGAACCACGATTTTAACACCACTATCCGTCATTTGTTGATTACCTATATCTTCCTCAAGATTCATGACTCGCTAATGAGCGGCTCTAGTATTGAGTTCGTATTTTTTTTTTTTTTTTGCTTATTGGATTTAAAAATGGTTGAAATCCTTTCCCTTTACAGTGTTCTTTATCAGTAATCTTAACAATGTATCCTGGTATAGTTTTATATCTCATGCTGCTTTTGGATTTTTTTATATAGTCAAGTAAAAATATTGTAGAAATGTATCGTTATTAAATTTTAAAATATCGGCCATTTTAATTCATTTAATCCATTCATATTCTATATCACTCTGGAAATTTTCAAATCTTTACTCTTTATGTATATAATTTATGGTAGAATTTGGTTCAAAGGCCTAGATTTTCATTTTTTGACCCCCCCCCCCCTTATTTTTGGCATTTTGTTTTTGTATTTTTAGTCTTCTGGGGGCCCAGTGATTATGTATACAAAATTTGGCTGATTTTGGTCCAAGGGCCTAGATTTTCATTATTTGATCCTACACTCCGCCCCCCCCCCTTCCAGGCTGTTAGTTTTTGCATTTTTGGTCTTCTGGTAGCCCACTGATTATGTATACAAAATTTGGTTGAGTTTGGTACAAGGACCTAGATTTTCATTTTTGAGATTAAATAAATATATATAATTAAATAATATACTTACATTTAAACGGATTTATTCTTTGGTTACCATATAAACACTTCATTTGGAATGTATTGATTTTTAATCGAAATATGCTTGTATGGAGTAATATAATATATTTTTTGATTCTTATTTAAGAATGTCGTACAAAATTTAAAAAGTTTGAGCACCCTTGATTCATACAATATGATTAATATCAACTTTTGTATTTATTTAATGTGATTATATTCTCTTAATTATATATAATTATATATTTAGGACAAATTTATTTATTAAAAGAATAGATCCATTGCCACTTGTTGAAATTACAATGTAAGCAAGCCCAAAAAATTATTCATACATAATAATATTTTAATGTTGATTTATAGATACTGCCAAGGTCTTGTGGGTTTCAAATACCGAGCGAGATTTTTTCAAGTGTCCTAGAAACTGATTATTTCAACCTCAATATTTTTCATACTAAGCTGCTTTAGTTAATTTTTACACATTTTTTTAATCAGAAGGAGGCGAAATTAGAGATTTTATAGGCTCATAGCACGCGACTCGAGCGTCAAAATAAAGCTTAAAACTGTCTATTGCCAAAAGAAATAGCATTTTTGACACTCGGGTTCGATCCTCGTGAGGGCGATAACCTTTGTGACATAAAAAACAAAAAAAAAAACAATTGTAAAAATAGTCTTCGGAAATTAATAATTTAAATATTAAATTGACTTTAGTCTTATTAATTAAACTTGAAGCAGATGTATTTTTTCAAAATTCGAAAAACTCACTACTTTTTAATTAATAGGCCAGGGGAAGAGAATAATGGCCTAATGCATCTCTAATTGCAGGACTCGCATTTCGCCCAGCCAACCTACTAAGGGTGAAATTGACCCTTAATGAATTACTAATGTCTATTCATAGTATAAATGCTACATGCTTTGTTAAATTGATAATTTGTTCATCAATGTTGATTTCAAAATTCAGAATGATTATAAAGCCTTGAACTCTGAACCACCAATTGTGACTTAACAAAACCCATTCGACATCAACGCCATTATGCTCGGGTGGGCGGAGTTTGAACTTAGTGTTAGGGAAACAGCATGGCGTTGACTTTTACAGCCGATCAATCTTTGGTGGTGTTGGCCTAGGCTGGTTGCCGGTACGGCCTCAAGTGGTACAACATTCTTCAACACTTGCAATAAACTCATTAGGGTGCCATACATTGTCTACACAAGCAAAAGCAGATCCATAAATCATTTAATCATTTCACTTCCGAACGAACATGCATATAGGAGAAGTAAATGGCTTCTAACGCTAAAATCGAATTCGAAATTCCGACGAATTTAGATTTTTAAGGTCCTGTTGTAACTAAAGTATGTAGATTTTGATACAAGTGTCGTTTTGGGTCCAAGGTTCGAGTTTTCCAAGCCAGAGATTCAAGTCCCAGTCACTTTTTAAGTTTATTCGGACTCCTCCACTAATGTTTTACACTTAAGGAACTCACCATAAACACATATGTACATATAACTTCGTCTCACAAAGAAATGAATTTGTCCGACTAAATAGATTCAGGCTTTAAAAATGTAATTCTGTGTCTTAGTATATAATTATGTAATGTTGATATCGCTGGTCTGAATACCAGTCTATATTTATAAAATCCCAGGCAACACAGAGTGGAAAATATTGAAACTTAGGATTTTTGCCCATTTCTGAGCTACTATTATATTTCGCTTACTTCTCCAAATAAAGATAGTTTTCTTGTTGACTTATGATCCACCTAAGGTGAGATCAAAAATTTCGAATCCAAGAGCTAAAAAGATCAAAATTAAATTTTAAATTTAAGAAATAATAATTTGTTTATGATTCATTCCGGGTTTTTTAAATTATAATATACATATAAAAATAGCTTATAGTACTTATTCCATTCCGCCCCCGTTTGATTTTTGTGACATCTTTTAGTTATTTAAGATATGCACCCGCAGGTACCTTTGACTTTGAGAGACCTTCTGAAATCTGCGCATATTTTTCTTTTCACGATTTAGGGGTCTATCCTCTTAGTGTAGAACCTATTCACATCAATATCATCGAAACAAAAACAACGACGTAGATTGCAACTTCAAATTTTTATAAGATTAGTCAGAGTCAGATTTTGAATATCTCCTTACATTCTTAAAGAACAGTATATGACTATTTTGCCGGAAAATTAATACTATTATTTGAATTGGCATACATAAATAAACATTCTTATGATATTCTTTAAGGCTTCTGAAACACAATTTTCAAGTTTATCCGAGTATATATTATATTATATATATTCACTAATATGTTTTATATTTAAGAAACTCAAACACATAAACAGATACATACCATACTCTCACAAAGAAATGAATTTGTCTGGCTAGACATTATAGTATACCAGGTCTTAAAAAATACAAGACTGGAACTCTCTTACCCTGACCGTTTTCCATATAACCTCCAGTCTTTCAAGACCCTCATCCACAGATACCTTCGACAACGACGCAATCCCTAAATCACTTCTTATTTTCACGATGCAAGGGTCCACCACGGACTACAGAGGTTGTACCTTTTTGGTGCAAGTTCTTCTTGTATCAATATCATTATAAAAAAAGACATTAGTATACGAGGTCTTGAAAAATACGCCTGTTATTCTGCCTCTCAGTAGGTATATGTACTATACATACATGTAGTTAACGGCTCGTCTGAATATCACTCTGAATTTATAGAATCCCAGGCAACATTGAGCGGAAAATATTGATACTTAGGATTTTTGTCTATTTCTGAGTTAATAATATAGGGCCACTATCTCGGCTGCCGCCATGCTAATCCTAAATTATCTTCTAAGTTAACATTGATTAAAATGACGCTTGTTGTGGTTTTAAGTATCACCCCCTCTATTAAACAGGACAAAAATAAAATTAAGACAAAATTAATTCCTCTCTATTTTAAATCCTTCTTCTTAAAAAAGATAAAAGAAGAACCATACTATATATATTAATCTAGATTAATTTGTAACAACGCTAAGAGAAATTTCTCTAAAAAAATTTCCCTCTTGACTAGAATCGAACCTACACGAACTCTTGAACTCAGGTCCTCTGCTTTATACACTAGACCAGTCTGACATTAATATTTATACCATGATTTCAGTTACTAAAACTATAAATTTTTGATTTAGACTTTGTGTCGAGATAATATTGTATTCATTTGAACTCGAATGAAAATGAAAAAACACCAATTGATTTTAAATTAAAAAACATTGAATATATATTAATTAACAAGGCAAATTTGAAATATAATTGTCAGCTAGGATTTTAAACTGACAGCTCCATTTGATTTTCATTAACCAGGCAAATTTGAAATATAATTTTAATTTGCACTCAAATTTTGAAATGAAAGACTCTAAAAGACTTTAAATTAGAAAAACATTAAATATATCGATAATTATTCCCCCCCCCCCTCGCCCCCCCACTCAAAAATGTATTATACATTTCGTTTTTCTTTGCGCACAGAAGAAATTATTCACATCTTATTTGATTTATATTTTATATATTATTTGTTTATTTTTTAATAATTTGCACTATTATTTAATTTTTTATATTAAATGACACACAAAAAAACCTAAGCAAAAAAAAATCAAGTCTTGGCGACTCTGATTTTTACCATCTGGATTTGGGGATCCCTATCATATATTTACTCTATACACGAATTTCTTCATTGATTCTGCTTTGAATATATCATTAATAATCAAAAGTATATCATTAATAATCAAGAGTTATAACTACAGTGCCGTGGTCAAATAATTTAATACACCATTATACGAAAGCAAGTACATTTTTCTCATTTTATTTTAAACGTGGTTTTTTAAGAGGAATAGAATTTTTGGACCGAGACGCTGCCCGCCAGGGAACCAGCCCGGAGGGCCGAGCTTCGAGGGCGTGCCGAAGGCACGCACGAAAAGCTCGTTTATAATAATGAGGTCTTTTTTTTCTTAACACGGTGTCTGACAATAGGTAGGTACTCAAAACCAAACACCTTGAAATCCAACGCGACCCTCTGATATTCCTAAAGTCAACTTTTGGCTTAATCTGTTGCTATTTCTTGCAAAATGAAAATTATTCCAAATTTAGAGTACAGTAAGAATTATAAAAATTCATCTCCTATGATTTTTATATGTTTATATTTAATGCGAATATTAATTTGAAGTGTTTTTCGAACATTCCTCTCGTTTTTATTTATTAAAAAAATTTTTTTATCTATTCTCCCTTGTGATTATGAAAATAAACCATAATTATTATTATCGATAATAATCAAACTTTTTAAAAGTACCCCTTGGCAAAAGTTTATTTGTTTTTTGATTTATTTATTTATAAATGGTTAATACCATAAAAAAAGGGATTTTAAGAGAATTAATTTTTAAAACTTTTTTTATTGCTAATATTTGGCTCAATATTTATAAATATGCAGGCCAAGTGAGAATCAGACTATTATACCTAGAATTCTGTAGTTTATATTTCATAAAATACTCTAGTAATCAAAATCGTTTTTATTTATCGTTAATAAGGAGAGAGTGAACGAATTTGTGAGAATTATTCAGAATTTTAAGATAAGTCAATTCTGAACACCGACAAGTATAATAAGTTGGTCAGCGGCGACCCATCCCCCCATCACAGTCACTGAAACCCTCCCACTAATTTTTAATATTAGTGAATAAATTAAATGTATTCAAGTATATAAAATTAAAATGTAAAATATTAATAGCTTGTTATATTTTAATTTATTAATAACAGAGCACCAACCGAAAACTGTACTTAGTTTTGAAGATACTGTTGCGATTTAACCTACTTATGTTAAATCTGGGTGAGGCCCAGTTCAGAATTTTATTGTGTAATGGTATATTTAGCACTCTGGAATAAAAGATAGAAGTTTTGAGAGAAAAGATTTTAATTTATGTAAAGAAGAATAAGCATTTGGTACAATGTGTAGTAATAGAATAATTATGTATGTAAGTAAATAAAGACAATGAAAACAGCGATTGAAACAAGTTGAACTGTGTGTGTGTAAAGTGACTGAATTTAATATAAGTATATTGGACAAAGAAAGTGAACAATAATGGTGGGCCAGCGTGCATCAGCTGAGCGATAGATATTGTGTCCGCTGGCGTGCCTCTGGCTGACTGCCTCCGCGAGTCGAGATAGCCTTCCACGCGCAACTCATGATAGCAACGGGGCGGGGAGCAATCACAGACTGCCAACTGCATCTACTAAAAGAAATAATAAAACAAACCTGGCAAGCTATATGCCGATTATCAATATAAGGGCCAAGGGGTGCTTATTTCATTACAATACTTTCACTTTTTCATTCGATTTTTTAGTTAATTTGTAAAGTAATTAGAATATTATGACGTAACATAGAGTCAACAATTCTTAATAGAAGGTTAGAAGCATTTACTTACTCTATTTCAGATTAGATGTCGTAGAAAACATCGAATATTCTTCTATAATGCACAAGAAAGAATCCAACTTGCCAAAAGTAAGGCTCGTTTTAAACTAAAATATATTTAGATAAATTGGTCGACTTTTTGCTTTTATCAAATTCCGGGAAAATGATAATTCCAATATTGTTTTTGCAAAGAAATATAATAAATAAAGTGAAAATAGAAATCACGGGTGCGTAAGACGCTACCAGATTATCCCTAATTATCCAGATAACACTACAGGGTGTCTAAAAAGTGTCTTAGAAGTTGGGTAAAAAATGTTATCTCATTTTTGAGAAAATTTTAATTTTTTTCTATGATAATATATACAGCGAGTGGTGAACCGCGACCTAATATTTTGTACACCTACTTCCACTTCCACTTTCATTTCCAAGTAGAAAACAATAGATGAAGGGGCATTATCTAATGAATTCCACATAATTCCAAAGACGTGTACACCTAATTCCAATCCCGGTTCACCCCTCGATATACAGTATATATGCAGGGTGTCTCTTAAAGGCTGTTTAGAATATTTTATAGAGAGAAACAAAGAGAAAAGGTTTTGTTTTGCCGAGAGTAGCAGAGTTGTTGATTCACAAAGAGAAACAAAGAGGTTGTCCTTTGCTTGATGCAAATAAACATACACCCATATATAAATATATATATATATATATTTATATATTATTTACTAGCTGACGCCCGGGCCTTCGGCCCGACGTCACCTAGCCCCTGGCGGGGAGCGTCTCGTTTTATGGTTAAAATTTATATAGAAAATAGCTGACCCGACCTCGCGTTTCTGTGACTAACTCTTATGATTCAAGCCTAAACGACTGGACGTATCGAAACTATATTAGTAACATATGTCCGTTTGGTGCTCCGATTGGTATATCTAAATTTTTGGCCAGGTTTATAATTATTGTTCCCTTAACCAAAAATAATATTTACAGTTGAAAGATTTCTAAAAAGCTATTTAAATAAAATATTTTTCATCTATATATAATCAAAAGCTTGGTTGAAACTTTTTTATTTTTTTCTACCCTATTAAAGACGGTTTTCAGAATTTTTCACGCAACCCAAAAGAAGAAGAAGAATAGCTTTTTTAAATAACCATAACCTTTTCAAAAAAGTAGTTATCATGACGTTTTTTTTAAATTTTTGTTTTTAAATGTACTTTAAAAAAATAGATAGTTTTTCTTGCTAGTTTAGTTCTTTTATTGTTTGGCAAGCTATGTTGGCTAACCTGAATTTTTTTTAGTTTTTCCTGAATTTTCCAATTTTCCGGGCAACTTTTCTAATTTTTTTTACGTATTAACCTGAATTGGACTATTACGAACATTATAAAAAAAAATTATCCAAATCGGTCCAGGCATTTGAGAGATCTGCGTTTACAAAGAAACAGAAATTCATTTTTATTATATAGATTTGTTTGAATTTTTGTTAAAATATTTTATTGTAATTTAAAAAAAATATATATAAGTATTTATGGTTTTTCGAAAATAATAATATATACCTACCTACAGGGTGATAATTAGGTATAAATTTAGTTTACGAGTTACAATACTCTGATTGATGAAAAGCCACGTACGACACTAATTTTACGTTTGAACTAACCATAAAATAAATCGATTTTTTTAAAGAAATTATCTTTGCTCGTCCCAATCCATTTAAGAAGAATTCAGTTTCCAATATGTTTGTTCTTTATTGACTTTGGCGATCAAATTATTTTGACTGGTCGCTTTTAATTTGGTCTATATTAGACAAAACACTCTCTTAATATCGATAATTAAATTCTTAACTAATCTGATTAACAAATATCATTTGAGTCTAACGTTAATTCATTAATCAATTCTAGCGATTTGCGAGAAATACAACTGAATGAATGAATGTTTAATTGGCCGGCCGGCCTGAGTCCATTCCCGTTCATATGTTTTTCATATTATTGCAGAGAAATCTCATCGATTCATCAATTATTCCTTTATTTAAATATTAATGAATCATGCCAACCAAATCAATGGATCCGATTTCCTTATTCATTCCCAAATAAAGGTGATGTTTTGGTCCACGAAAATCTCTAATTGACTTAGCTCTGCCAAAATGTCATGCAGCAAACACAATAGATCAAAAATTTAATTTTTTTTTTCAATTAAACCATGCGTGTGTTAAACGAACAAAACATTAACATAAACAGAAAAGTTTTTCTTATTAATTAATGCATGAACATGATGTATATTTTTTAGTACTCCTCCAACACTGAATCATAATTTGGATGATATTGAATGTGTTTGGCAAGTCATAATTAAATTGTTGGTTGATGTTCATGAATTTCGAGATCAACTTTTATGACCGAATTGGGGTTCCTACACTGTAAAATAATTATATCGACATTAATAAATTTATTAAAGATAATAGTAAATAAATATTATATTTAAAATTCATTTACTATGAGTTAAGGATTCTTGGTCACTTGTTTCACATTAAAATTAAAAAATTAAAAGATGTAAATTTTTTCAATATATATATATATATTTCGGGCTATCAACCCATCTTCAGGAAGTACAGAAAAAGTTATTTTCTTTACTTCCTGAAGATGGGTTGATAGCCCGAAATATATTTATATTGAAAAAAATTTTACATCTCTAAATTTTTTAATTTTAATGTGAAACAAGTGACCAAGAATCCTTAACTCATAGTAAATGAATATTAAATATAATATTTATTTACTCTCATCTTTTATTAAATATGTTTCACATTACACCAACACCACAATTTCTACTAATTATTAATAAATTTATAATTCTAGATTTTGTTTTTCAAAATTATGATGTTGAATCAAAATTTTTTAAATTCATATATTTCTGATTATTTATTTATAGAGGTTTCAAAATTTTAATATATATAATTCAAATACATAGAATCACATGACTTCAAAACATCTTAAGTCATACTTGTAGACATGGAAATAGATTTTATACGACGTGATAAAAAATATGTGATATGGCCATTAAAAGCTAACTGTGCAAAATTTGGTCCAAATCAGACAAAGGATTCAAATTTTTTAACCCCGTCCCCTAATTTATTTCAACCAAATTCTAATCAGCTCTTATAGTGAATATAAAATTTGGTATTGATATCTTCATTGACTTTTGAGCTAAGATCGTATCCAAACTAATTTGCTAATACACTCAAGCACTAACTAACAGACATTTTGACAAAATAATTAATATCTCTTAAAATATAATTTTTTTCGATTTTAAATAATTATATAAGGTTTTATTGTAGACTGAATCTCGATGAATTAGCTCTCATTTTTTATCAAAATAGTTTTAGCTATTTTTGGAATATTTTGAATATACTAAGCGAAAAACTAAAAACACTTTTTTCATACACAAATATAATATTTCACTATACCCCGTACGGTAAAATAAAAAGCATAATTATAAATTTACTATAAATCAACTTCATCTAGACTCTAGATACAAACATAAAGATGTATGTAGATTAGAAAAGAAATCATGGTTGATAATGATTTTTCTTCGCGTTTTAGAAATGTTTAAACACAGTAATGATCAAAAATCAATTTAATACAAAGCATTCAATTATTTGTAAGAGAATTGGAGTTTCGAAGGTTTGACCTTCATCGTCAGTCTTTTTAATTATAAATATTTTATCTGTTATTTATTATGGCTTAATTACCCGATTGGATATAGAAAATTCGTTTTGTATTTATAGCAAGCTAGTTACATAGCGATCGTAGCTGGCTGGCAGCTGACGTCTTTCATCAAAGCCTGAAAAATTCAATTTTTGGTCTAATAAGGTTGTCTCAATACAGGCGTTGCCATCAAGTGCTGCTATCTATTAATTTTTTAGCGGTCAAATTGGTAAATAATTAGAAACATATTTAAGCAATGAGAATTATTTCTGTTATGTTAATTCGATTTCATATTTCATTAAAACAAATCTGCTCTTAAATATAAGTAAGCTACGCTCCATTGGAAGAATAATGAAGGCAAAACCGCTGAAACTGTTTAAATAAAAAATTGAAAGAAAATGTGAATTGGTTAGTCTTTAATTATGAGTTGGAAAACAGCAAAGAATTTGGGGTAGAAAGCTGAAAACCAGTGGATTTCAAACTTTTCAATCTTTTCAATTAAAGTGACAAGCTTACTATTATAACAGGTTAGTTTTTCATGGACAGGATCATTTTAGCGATGTCCTCTTGTAACATTTTCTTGAGATCTCTAGTAACATCTGTTTTTTATGAGGTGAGAGATTCAATCACATAATCAACCTATTGTAGTCGTCTCTTTGACAAACCGGGGATGCTGTGAGCCACATGGGAACTCTCGGGTAATTCCTACCCAAAACATGAAAATACAGCTAGAATAGTTGTTCCTTAAATATTAGATCAAAAGAAATAAATTAAAAAACAAAAAGTATTTAATCGAGGAAAATGACTAAAAAGGGCGCGGATAAAATGATGTCTCTTCATTTATATAGCAACTAAGGCAAGGATTCCAAATACAAGTCCACACCTTTTTTAGACTAGTATACGTTAATTTCTTAATTTCTATTATTCTAGGAACGGCCTTTTGACTATTGCACTTGTACTAAATGGATACTTGTTATTATATATAGAGAGAACATTCAATTAATTAAAGAACTTGAAAATGTTTAGAAATAATTAAACTCGATATATTTTTACTCGTTTAAAAGTTCAAATTGCTAATAGAAGTGGACTTTAAAATTGGGATCTCGTAACTTGGTTATTTTAATTCGGGTAAGACACAATATTTTCTAATATCTAGGAGCGACGATAGCAACTTCCCAGACATCTCATTTGATTCTCACTGGAATTTAGTGATAATATATCAATGCTGGGTGTCCCTCTGGGTTTCTTAGAATGGCCAAGAATAATAACTTCTGCTGCTAAATCTGCTGCATGCAAGTTAGGCTTTCTATTCAAGCCCAGACGCTATTTACGCCTACTCAACTTCTTTAATCATACAAGGCTCAAATTTACCTTTGTCTCAAATATGACTTTCATCCGTGGAGAGGCCTCTTTGGCAGTCTAGATGCAATTTAGAAAAAACAAAAACAATAATACACGCGGTTTTCTAACGCTCAGCACCCCTTCGCTGTCAAATTGGATAAAAGTCTAACAAGCGCTTTCGCCAACTCTTTTATCCCTATGACCTCCAGAGACTGGAACTCGCTCCCTGCCACCATCTTTCCCGCGATTTATAACCTTCAGCTATTTAAGACCCGTATCCACAGATACCTTCGACCCCCGCCCAACCCATAAAATTCTTTCTTCTTCTTTTCACGATGGAGGGGCCAACCCAGACCTTTAGGGGTTGCACCTTTTTGGTGTAACTCCTTCTCTCATCATTATCATTAAAAAAAAAATAATAATAATACAAATAGGAGACCCGGCATTATTTAGTCCACTCGATTCCCTGGCTTACCGTAAAACGGTCTCAGTCCTTTCTCTTTTATCAAGTTTTATGTGCAAAAAAATCAAAATGAAGTTTAGAATTAGTTGTTTTTATATTAGGATTACTAGCTGATTTTGGCTTAAATGGTGTTTGAAATTATAAAATTTTAGAGACCTAAAAAAGAGATCCAGATTTAAAAAGAGAGATACTTATTCATTTGGGTTAAATATAACTATGTGTTTTTAATGAGAATTTAAATAAATCTTAAATAAAATAAATTATTAAGAAATGAATTTATTTTATTTAGGAACAAATCTAAGATTTTAGTAGAAATATTTTTACATTGTCTTAAGGTAATTAATAGAGATTGTGGTGTTGGTGCAAGGTGAAACATCTTTAATAAAAATAAAAGTAAATAAATATTACTTGAAATATTCATTTACTATAAGTTAAGATATCTAGGTCACTTTGTTTCACATTAAAATTAAAAAAATAAAAGAGTTAATTTTTTTCTTTATATATATTTCGGGCTGTAAGCCTATCTTCAGAAAAGTACAGAATTTTAACGGGGGATAGGGGGGCTTACAGCCCGAAATATATATATTGAAAAAATTTACCTCTTTTATTATTTTTTTTAATTTTAATGTGAAACAAGTGACCTAGAAATCTTAACTCTTAGTAAATGAATATTTCATATAATATTTATTTACTTTTATCTTTATTGTCTTAAGGGTTTGGCTAACTGCCCGGCAAGCAAGTTAGCGCTTGGGTTTGATTCCTGAGGGGACGAAGCCCTCTGATATGTAATGTAAAAATATTTCTACTAAAATCTTAGATTTGTTCCTAAATAAAACTTTCTTAATATTATTGTGGTTAAATAATCTGGGTTGATTTTTGAAGAATTCATCTTTTTTCAAAAAAAAAGAAACAAAAAAAGATGCTTAAATATTTACATTAATTATTTAAAATAAATTTTATCTGAATAATAATTGTATTTTTTTTTTTTTTTTTTTTTTTAATTTTAATATAGGAGAAGTGCATGTTAATAGATATAATGAAGATTTTTAAAATGTAATTTTATTCAATAGAGTATTGATAATCAAATCAACCCTCAAAGTGAAATTGGTGGTTAGCATGAGATTAATTGATTCAAGTCTAGCAATTCATCACTTGTTTCCGTAAGCGGCGTTTTCCTGGCTAGCAGATTCAAATTCCATACTTTTGACTTGTCTCCTCGCTCATGCATAAATTTCCATTTTGCTGATACTTAGAGGCCCACTTGTGGCATCCCTCTGAGCTATCAAATTTTATTAAAATCGTTGTGTGAATTCTAGAGCGTTTTAGCTTGGGTTGAGAGAGAACGTCGAGTATAAAATATAAAACGAGACAATAGGTCTTCTACCCTTATATGTAAAGACACAACCCCCGAAAAATCCTATAATAGAAGTGGAAATTGCTTAGAAAAAATTTTTAAATGCGAATAAGATGTTGTTTTGCTGATGATGAATTTTAAATAAGTATCAAGAATAGGTCCATGGGCGTGAGATAAAAATATTTTAAGAGTTTACTACAATGCATAACAATGTCTAAGGGTTATTCCACGCCATATCGGACGGTTTGAAAAATTTTAATTTTTGATTTCCTTCATTTTTTGACATTTTTTAGTACCCATCAAAAAAATAGTAATTATCATAGAACCACTATCAACCCGGTCTTAAAATTTATAGAATGAATAGAAGTTTAAAATAAAAAATTATCAAAAAAATCGAAGAGTACATAAAGTTTCACAAACAAGATTAAAATTTTCAAACTCAAAAATCGCGCATATAAAAACACTTTAAATAATTTTTTTGTATTTTTTTTTTTCTAAAAAGTATGAAAAAAAAGAAATTAAAAAAAAATTGAATTTGGACCATTTTTTAAGAAGTTATGAGCGAAAAAAAGAAATTCGATATCGATAAAAGATATTTTAAACCGACGATCAAAAAAATTTCAAAATTTACCAGGAAGAGTTCTTTGATGGGTACTAAAAAATGTCAAAAAATGAAGGAAATTTTTTTAAACCGCCCTACTAAATATTAGATGATTTTATTTGACTTATTTCATAAGATTGTTTGGGTAGAATCTTGTAATCGAATTTTGACCCATTTATTCCTAGCCAATGACAAATGAAATTTCGTCCACGTACTTATTTGCAACGACATAATGATGTTTCATAAATTTCGAAATTTAATAAAGATTTGTTCTATAATTTCAGTAACAAAATCCATTTAGCAAGATCCTATGTGATTTTTTTTTATATTTCATATAATATTTATGTTGATGTGAATGTTTGTGAATATAGTGTAAATTGGTGTAGGGGTCAGATTATAGCAGAATAAGTTTTTGCAGTGAGTGGGGCTTAAAATTAGACCTCCGGCTCCCTAAGCACACACGCTTTATCCTCGAACAACCTGTCCCGAAAAAATATATCTAAACATTACAAATATTATGTAAACAAATGAAAAATTGCACTGCTTAAAATATACTATATTAGTCAAAGAGTATTTTCTATATCTATAATACTATTTGCTGTTTCTTAAACAACGTCAAATTCATATTTTAAATCTACAAGAAATGAAATTATAATAAATATATTGAGAGAAAAAAACAATCATACCACAATGTTCTAAAAAGTAGAATATACTATATATAAATTAAATAAAGCGTGTGTCTAGTTTAAACTTGAAAAATAATTAAAATGAAAATACTATATACCTATCATATATGTGAGTATGAAAATAATGCATATTTATCTCATGTTTTGGGACTCGGTAGCGCTACGTCATAATCGTATCTTCGATGACGATCTTCGAGCATGAGCCACATGTTCAAGCCTCACTCGAATAAAATAAAAAAGAATAAAATTTGACCAACTCTTCCACTAACACTACTAACAAATGATGAAATTATCACACTACATACCTAGTAGTTAAATGAACTATATACCTAGTATCCGAGGTTAAAAAAATATTTATACCCCTCACTATATCTAGGTTCCTTTTGGCCTGATATTTCTATTTCACTTTGGTAATATAAGTGGAAAAATTGCATAAACCCTCAAGGGCTGCACAATTTAAGGTCTTTTATAGAAATATATGGATAAATAAATTGCTATAAAAAAGTCAAGCAAAAAATATCCAATTTTTTATCCACTTGCAAATAGTCTTTCTTCCTTTATAACCTTAATAAAACAGGAGTTGTTGACATTTTTAAATACAAATTTAGCATGAGCCTTTTATAAAGTGAAATTATCTCATAAATTTAGTTAACTCCTACTTACCTAAATATAAAGGAGATAAAAAAAAATATACAAATTTTAATTTTCTTTAGAAATACAGAAGTTCCTTTGAATATTCAAAATTTATAGGAAAATATAACTTCAATTTAATTTAAATATAGTGTTCTTACTCATGACCGCCTACAGCTTCGGCAATCTGCAGAACGGCCGCCTAAGTTAAAATTTTATATTACTATTCTCTAGGTTTTCTACCTTATAGACGGCATGGGGGAAATTATTCTTTAAGAGGCTTAGGTTGGAGACGAAGTTGCCTTAGACACTTAAGTTGTTAAATTAAAACGACATGCCGAAATTCTTCTTTAAAGAACTTTAGACTCGTTTATAATGGGTATTTTTTATTAATTATATTTTTCTTTTAATTTATTTTCGAAAAGGCTTTATTATTAAATTGTATTAAGTCATGTTTTCCGTTTCATGTTGTAATAAATGAATTGAAAAGACTCAAAGTGAATTGAAAAATGAACAGAAATTCTATGAAGTTTTTCCACGCCAAAAGCCGTTTAACAATCGATCAGTTAAAATAGATGTTGTTGCTATGAGCATGATTAAATTTTTATCTAATTTTAATATATTTAATTTCACCATGGTAGTTAACCCCAAAATAATTACAAGTACATCTGCTCAATCTACCACAAGAAAAGGATTTATAATGATTCTAAATAATAAATAAATTCTATACACATCATTCCGTACGCTCTACAGGGTGGGCGAAGTCTCAAATTCAAATAAAATGTTTTATCAAAAAAGTGGTCCAAGTAACATCAAGTCAATCAAATCTCCTAGAGAATGAGACAGAGGTCGAGTTTCTAGGATGAGTGGTTTTCATTTTATGAAGGAAAAACTGCGATTTTTTGAAAAAATGTCAAGGAAAATGCTGGATATCTATAAATCTAAGAGTTTTAACAAAAAAGTGGTCCAAGTAAACGTTCAAGTCAACAAAATTTCCTAGAGAATGAGATAGAAACCAAGTTTTTAGAATGAGTGGTTTCCATTTTAAGAAGGAAATTCTGCAATTTCTTTTGTAAAAAAATTGCAGTTTTTCAAAATTTCAACCCCGGCACGGGTTACCATTATCCAATTAAGATGAAACTTTGTTTAAATTGTTGCAAATTTAATCTATTTTAAAAATGTATAGAGTGATCTTTGTCGAAAACGTACTCCTTCATGGTTAAAATGGCAAAAATCGAAAAAACTGCGAGTTTTTGGGATTTTCAAAAGTGATCCGGGG
>JALMQS010000092.1:5288899-5321978 GCA_024734495.1 Forficula auricularia | reverse complement strand
TGAAACTTTGTTTAAATTGTAGAAAATTTAATCTAGTCTAAAAATGTTTAAAGAGGTCTTTGTCGGAAACGTGCTCCTTCATGGTTAAAATGGGAAAAAATCGAGAAAAAGTGTGAGTTTTGGGATATCAGAAGCTGTTTTTTGGATCTCCATAAAAATCGAACTACTGGACCAATTTTCTATTTTTTTTAATCGTCGTGAAATTTTGTCATCATCAATTTACTATTGGACGGATATTTATAAAATATGGACCGTTTTCGAGTTATACGTGAAGGCCATTTAGATGACGTCATCACAGGAGATCCAAAGGTCAGATCGATTGTTTCCCCGGCGATTTATTGTTCTTTGATATGTGTATAAGTACTGTACAAAATTTCATACTGGTTTATCGGAAGTGAAATATGGTGTTTTTTTGTTTCTAACGCCACGGACTTACAGGGTGGGCGAAGTCCCAAATTCGAATAAATGTTTTTATTTATTTATTTATTTATTGCTTATTTGTGATTAGAAATGTTGGAAACGTAGTGAAAATTAAATTTCAATGATGAGTTGCCCAGATTCCGAAATTTACTATAACTCAAGAACAAAAAATCGTAAGAGGTCCGTTTCGTACTAAAACGTTTATATTTTGATTATGATTAACTGATTAATTTTTTTCACGATAAGAACTTGGAATTGAATCTTAATCAGTTATATCTAAAATGAGCTGAAATTCTATTCTAAAATTTGTATTAACAGGCTACAAGCTACAATTTTGTTTCACGACTAAATTTCTTTCTAACTCACTCAATAATAATTTACAGACTCTCAAAAGTTCTTCCGAGTCGTAAACAAAGCTTTCTCTTCTCCCAAATTGGCATTCGTTTGTTAAGTGACCAGTCTATTAAACCAAAATGAATTTACCGATTAAATAATTTGTGAAATCTACCTAGTAATCCATTTTTAATTTTATTAAATATGTTTTACTTTGAACCTGCATCATGAGCTAAGATCGTATCCAAACCTACATCAAAAAAATAATTTAGCTACATCCAATCGGGCATTTGCGCACCCATGAGAAATCACAGATAAAATACGTAATTTTAACTAAAAAAACTGATGATGAAAGTAAAACTTTCGAAACTAGTCTCTAAGAAATAAACTACATATATACAGTAGAATACCGTTATATCGTATCCCGATATATCGTATATCCAGTGCTGGTCCCTTGGGAAATTCGTATAAAACCAACCACCTAGGTATAATGGTATGTAATGTTAATAAAAATATGTACCTATGTTTATGGTACGTAGTTTTAATTTACTGCACAATCAAAAATAATGTAAAATTCATACTAGTGTATTTACATACAGTATTTTTTATGTTCTACTTATAGAGTATGTATGTACAATTGTACATACATATTTATAAAAAAATAAAAATAAATTAAAACTTTCGATAAATCGTATTTTTAATTTTTTCCTTCGATATATCATAATCTCGATATAGCAAACATTTCGATATATCGTACTTATCCTTTGTCCCCTTGAAGATACGATATATCGGGATTCTACTGTATATTTATTTTGGTTATAAGTTTATTTGTATCAAGCAGAGCCGCGCCGACTATAGGGCGAATGTGTGCAAAACACACAGGCGACCAAGTCAAAGGGCGGCAAAACAGCTAGACAGACACTTGAAAAGAATATAAAGAGGGCGTAAAATTAAAGTTTGAACACGGGCGGCCCAATAGCTTGGCGCAACCATGATATCAAGCAGTGGGCAACCTCATTGATTTTTCTTTATGACTCAACAACTCTGCTACTCCCAGCAAAACAAAATCTTTTCAATGAAATGTTTTCTTTATGGCTTCTAATTTTTCATTGTAATTTTTCAGAATACAAATACAATTTCCAAGTTAGTGGAGTATTTTGGTTGAAATCTTTCTCTTTATAAAAAATATCAATTTATTTTAGAAATCAGCTCTCCATTAATATGGCCATGTCTCGTTGTGAAGCTCTTAACCGATTAAAAGGCCAAATTAGAGACAGTCAAGGACAAGCGATTCATAAGTCAGTGTCTGTTAAGTCTCATTTGAAAGTGTAATCAAATTAAACGAAACATAGCGACATCTACTTTAAATATTTTATCCTATTTATTTTACTTTCTCCCTCTCTATCTCTCTTTTCCCACTCACATATACATGCACACATTTACAATCTCCTTTCATCGACCGACTGCTAATTACTACAAATAAATTCGCTTTGTAGGATTTTTCCGCCCCAATCCCCCAAAAGAATGCACTTCATTAAGAAAACATTTATTTGAATAATCTGGTGAGCATACTATACCAAATTCATTTAACCCTTTTTTATAAGAAATCCACTAAATTATTATTATGTAAAAAATAATAGGTATATATCGTCGCCTTAGAGTGTAAATTTGATAACTCACATCAAGGAAATTTTACAGGGGAGAGAAAAAAAACAAACAAAATTTAATATTGTTGTTATGGAAAGAAATTATTTTTCATATTTTTCTACAACTTACGATCGTAATTTTAAGTAGCAGTTTTACTTGGACGATGCTGCACCCCCCCTTACATGATTATAAATAATTTTATTAAATATTAATAATAAGTGAGGGGCCAGGTTGTATAGTAATGTCACAAGTGGATGGCCACATCAGAACGTTTCAGTTTATTTTGTTATATTTTTGATTAATATATGTAAATACAAGATTTTTTTTTAATTCTACAATAAAATAAAAATAAAAAAAAGACTGCCCTTATTGCTTTGCTTGTAGGTAATCTTATTGGTTGTTATATTTGTAATGTAATTGGTATTTAAATTGAAAGTTTTTGTGCCAAGTGTAGAAGATTATTTATATATTGAAGGAGACAATAAAAGAGTGTGTCTTCTGCTGGAATTATAAATTTTATTAGTACAAGAAGAAGTTGCACCAAAATAGTGCAACTTCTGTAGACTGCAATGGACCCATATATCATGAAAAGAAGATGAAATTTCAGAGAATGGGTAGGAGATGAAGGTATCTGTTGATGCAGGTCTTGAAAGACTGAAGGTTGTATGTAGATTGGAAGACGGACAGAGGAAGAGAGTTCCATTCTCTAAAAGCAATAGAAATAAACGAATTGAAAAATGTGTTTGTTCGGTTAGAATCCAATTTAAGCGCTTAGGGGTGTTGAGTCTTAGAAATTGCCTGAAACCGTATAGTCTCTTATGGATTAGTTTATTAGATTCTAAATACTGAAGAACTTTCTCATTAATTATCTATTCAATGATTTTAAAAAGAACCCAAGTGATAGCTATAGGAACATAATTGGCTACATTTGAAAATTCCCCCTTTTTTTTATTAATTGGTTGCTATTTTCCAGCTCCCTGGAAATGTGCTAGAGGTGTATGAGAATTTTTGAGAGAATAGGAGGCAGTTCAGGAGCGCAATTTTTAATTACAGTGGTTGAGATGTTGTCTGGACCGGCGGCAGAATTGACTATTAAATTTTTAATTATTTTTAATATTATTGGAATCCGTGTAATACTGAAATGGAATCATATCTGGAATCTCTAAATTATTTTTCATAATAATTTGTGCGAATTTTTATCCCGAAAATCATTTAATTTAGGAAAAAATCCACTTAGCTATTGTAATTATTACTTGTTAAATTACTATACTACTAGTTCTTAGAGACAATGACGTCGAAATGTTTCCTCCCATGTACTTTCAGTCGAATATAAATATTTCAAATTACATTTATAATATACAATTATTTGCATAAATTTTGAATGAATTTTAATTAATAAAATTAAAGAAGAAATTTTTATTTTATTTTTGTAAAATCCACCCCTTTTAACTACCATATTTCTAAAAAAAGAGTAATTATAATTTTATATTTGAGTTTTCAAAATTGATAATTATCTTGGGAATTGAAGGAGACAATAAAAAAGTGTGTCTTCTGCTGGAATTATAAATTTTATTTATTTATAACGAGACTATAGTTTCGAGGGCTTTGCCCTCTTCATCAGTCTATTACAATGGATTCACAGGAATTAATTTATGAATTCATAAATTTATTCTTGTGAATCCATTGTAATAGACTGATGAAGAGGGCCAAAACCCTCGAAATTATAGTCTCGTTATAAATAAATAAAATTTATAATTCCAGCAGAAGACACACTCTTTTCTTGTCTCCTTCAATATATACAAATTCTGCTACTCTCGGCAAAAAAAACCTTTCAATTCATAATCGGAATGTTTAGTGTATGTAAAAAATTATGCAAATATAATTATTAAATATGATTATGTGTCTATAGTTGATTTATACAGAGACATAGACAGCTGTTAAGCGAGAACAGGGGGCACCACAAGTAGACAGCTGTCACCACCCCCACATGGATAGATAAATAAAAAATTATTAAACTGAGATCATTCATATAATTTTGAATGCGAATTACATTTAAGATTATTATTATTATATATTTATATATAATTATATATTATTTTTATTATTATATATATATATATTATATTATATATTATATATTATTATATTATATTATATATATATTATTATATAGATATTATTTTTACATTAAAAGACCTTTTCCGAAACAAATCCCAGTACAATGTCTCCAATACTGCAATTTGTTTCGAATCAAAGTCTTAAACATTCGACATTTTGTCAAATATTTGTATTTAAGAAAGAAATATAAATAATGTAGATCTGAGTACGATGAGAGAAAGGACTTATTCATAAGATCAGAAACAGAAAATAATTAGATTGAAGTTTAGAAGCAATTATTGAAATATAAGGGGATTATTTTTAAAAGTAAAAGATTTATTATTTACTCTTGAATGTTATTTTTTTAAACAAAAATGAAATTGTATTATTTATCCATGTGAAATAATTTTATTAAACTAAAAATATAAAACCAAATTTGCTTCAAACAAATATCTCAAATTAAATTTAGAAAAAAGGAAATATTACAAAATTGCATATAGATAATTTTAAGTTTTAATTTATTTAATTATTTCTACTTAATCATTTAATATAAATGTTAATATTAGTAGGACGAGCACCTACCTGAAAAATAAAAAAAATCTTAGTAAAATAATGTGGTGACTTTAAAGTATTTTTTTATATAAATATTCGTAATAAAATTATATTTAATTTTGGGAAAAATCAAAAAAAGTATCTTGCAAAATTTAAAGTATTTCTTATTTATTTAATTATAAGAATAGAGTATTATAAAGATATTTTAATTTAACAGTCAAAGTCTCGTGTAGACCTGCTATGATGACTCCACAGGAACACACGGACAACCGCGCAGAATAAAAAATATATGTATTCGCAATTCGATTCGAGAAGGAAACACTAAGGAATTGACGGGAAAATGGATAAAACTTTAAAAAGATAAAGTGTTTGATTTTCCAGAAAATAAGAAAATCAAATACTCAATCTAAATGTTAGTTTTAGTAGGACGAGCACCTACCTGAAAAAGAGAAAAAATATTAGTAAAATAATATAGTGATTTTCAAGTAAAATTAAATTATTAAATAGATATATTACCTTAATAGCTAACGTCTCGTGTTTAGACCTGCTATGCTGACTCCACAGAAACACACGGACAACTACGCACAATAAAAAAATATACTTGCGATTCGATTCGAGAAGGAAACATTAAGGAATTTACTGGAAAATGGATAAACGGTTAAAAAGATAAAGGATTTGATTTTTCAGAAAAAAAGAAAATCAAATACTTAATCTAAATGTTAATTTTAGTAGGACGAGCACATACCTGAAAAAAGAGAAACATATTAGTAAAATAATAAAGTGGATTTAAAGTAATATTAGAGTATTAAATAGATATATTACCTTACCAGCCAACGTCTCGTGTTTAGACCTGCTATGCTGACTCCACAGGAACACACGGACAACCGCGCACAATAAAAAATATACTCGCAATTCGATTCGAGAAGGAAACACTAAGGAATTGACGAAAAATGGATAAAACGTTAAAAAGATAAAGGATTTGATTTTCCAGAAAATAAGAAAATCAAATACTTAATCTAAATGTTGTTTTAGTAGGACGAGCACCTACCTGAAAAAAGAGGAAAAAATATTAGTAAAATAATAGGGAGAATTTAAAGTATTTTTTTCTATATAAATATCCGTAATAAAATTTTATTTAATATATTATTTATTTTATTTTATATTTTTTTTTTTTTTTTTTGAAAAACTCGAAAAGAGTACTTGAAAAATTTAGAATATTTCTTACTTATTTTATTATAAGAATAGAGTATTATAAAGATATTTTACCTTAACACCCAACGTCTCGTGCCTGGATCTGGAATAGTCTGACTCGACGGGAACCCACTTACACTCGCACACAAGTAAAATATACTCGTGAAACATTTCGATTTCGAAAGAATAAGGGTTTGTAAAAATAGGGATTGAAGTTGGTTAGGATTAGTGAAAGGACATGATTCTCTTGCAAAAAGAATCATGAGCTCAAGTGGGGAGGGAGGCCAGACCCTGAAGTAGGTCTGTAAATCTTTATCCATAAGAACAATGAAGTACACACCTACCCGTTACGCCAGCTATTAAAAATAATATAAGTGATGAAGGGTTGTTTATTAGTGAGTGTTGGAGTAGGCTGAGAGGACGGATGGAGGTTCAGAAGCCATATTGTAATATTCCCAGTTGATGTTTCACACCCCACTAACTGAGATACACTGACCACTTTCCATATCTCTCTCCCCCTTATATAGCCCTCACACCACCCCCAGCCCCCCCACTGTCCCTATCTACTGTCCCTATCTACTGTCCCTATCTACTGTCCCTATCTACTGTCCCTAGCTACTGTCCCTATCTCTCTCTCCCTTAAATACCTCGAGAGCAATTAGTCCAAGCTATACTTAGCTTTTCTTCGGAGATAATCTTAATCAGCTTATAATAGTACATAATACTACTTATTTTCATTTTTACTTATTCTTTTTAATTATTTAAACGTGTTTAAAGCATATCATGACAATAATGAAAAATTTTATTGACTTTAAAAAAAATCCTATAGAAATTCAAGAGACGTGGTCTACTACTTGATCTGAGAATTTATGAATTATTTTTATTATGTCAGAAGAGTTTATTCCAAAACCCCATGCTATTTAAATTGGAAACTTAATCGCTTGCATAGAGCCTCAAAGGTGCCACTTGTTTAAAATTATGTTAAGTTCTACTATAAATCACACTTCGAGGTTGAGGTTTTACTATGGAAATTGATCATGGAATGTGAAGGAAAGAATATTTCTGTAAAGATCTCTTAAAGTTGAATTACACTTTTTTTTTTACTTTACCATACATGGTATGATCAAGTATTGTAATCGTGCATGGAAAAAGTTGTTTTTTTGGATTATTTTTTTCGAAATATCGCAAAAACGGTTGAAAGTATTTTGATTAAAAAAATTGGGCGAAACCATGGCATTTCGGTAGGTATACAAAAAATCCCTCATAAGTGTATATCTAGGCTCTTGTACCAAACTCAACCAAATTTTGTAGAGATAATCAGTGGGCCCCCAGTAGTCTAAAAATGCACAAACTAACCCCCCCCCCTACATGATTATACATAATTTTATTAAATATTAAATATAAGAGAGGGGACAGGGTGTATGGTAAAGTCAAGTGGATGGCCACATCAAAACGTGCCAATTTAAGGTCCTATGTTTGTATACTTTGTGAAATAAATAAATAAATAAATAAATAAAATAAATATATTTATTTTGTTTTGAAAAATATATTGGTTCTTGAAATGAAATAAAATTGTTGCATGGTTCCAAAGGGAAATTAAAATGAATGATTTTCCGAAAAGTCTGTGGATAGAAGGTTTGAAGTCCCTGTCTGGTATATCTTACAGATCAAGCATATCAAAGACATGTCCAGATGAGTTTTAGTCAAATAAAAATTATTCTCGCTTAGTAACTATTAAAATAATAATAATACAAAAAAGGAATAAATAAAGATGATTCAAAATTTTTTGGACTAATCCATTCATTTCTAAGAACTCTCAATAAGTATTTAAGATCGGAAATAACTAAGAGTGTTATAGACAAGTCTTGCTTATAGCAATAGAATTAGGAGAAATTTAAGATTTTCTTATAGGACAGGCTGATTCATTGTGGAAGATGGTTGATTTCCATTTCAGGGAGAGTGAAGTTTAAGTAACAAGATTTAATTTCTGACTCTACCACCACTCACACAAATCAGTATCCGTTTGAGGCGAAGGTCCCAAATTATATTTTTTAAAAATCTAATGTTAAATTTGAAAAATTACGAAAATGATGCCGTATTTGATGAAATTTCCAAAAAAATGCTAAGATGAAAAAAAAGTAAAATTTCAAAAAATGAAGGGTACTTTTTTGGACAGCATCCCCTGGTTGAAAAGCCACCAATCGCTACTGAAAAGATCATATCAATGAAAAATTCGCACTCCTTATCGATATAGCTTTGAATAGATTTTAAACAAAAATCTATTAAACATGTCATTTTGTAACTTTAGTTTGATGCTCTATTCGCGCGGGCTGATGAATTATCTTAAATTTAATTAGGATTTGAACAGAAAATTTCATTATAGCTCTGTGCCTGCTGTAAAAATGAAATTCTATCGACACTACATACCTAGAGCCCTACCACTAAGCTCTTACTTGGTACGAAAATAAAAAATTAAATCATTTTTATTTGGAAATTGTATTATCAAATTAAACATGCCCAGCAAGCTAAAGCCTGCAAGCATAGCGAGGAAATTTTATTAGAAAAAATAAATTATTAATTTTATTAAAAACAAATTTCGTATGAATTGATTTTCCAAAATGAACAGAACACCCCATAAAAAATATCTGTTAATTCTTATTTATTTTATTAAAAAATCTAACTAATAAAAATAAATACATTGTATATCTTATCTTATTATACTAAACGAGCAATTCTTATATATGTATATATATATATATCAACCAAAACGTTCTGTGAAAAAACAGGCCAAGTTCGAAAAAGTTGTGAAATCTAGTGTGTAGCCAAGTTAAATTCGCGAAGAATAATTAAGTTGAGAGATCTACTATTTTCTCAACTTAATTATTCTTGGCGAATTTTACATGGCTGCATACTAGATTTCACTACTTTTTCGAACTTGGTCTTTTTTTCACAGAATGTTTTGGTTGATATTATAATTACATTCTTGCTATCAGAGTTAAAAATTATTATCTATGTGAACATTTATTAAAATAAAAATTTCTACAAATCCGTTCCGGATAAACGAGGTTTTACTGTATAGGCATATTGTGATCTTTTTTAAAATAAGAATTGGAGCTGCGAAATGAGCTCATATTTTTATTGAAAATTCAAAATTGCAAATTTAATAAAGTCCAAAGATTTTCAAAATTCGAAAAACCCCGCGCGAATTCTTAATCCAAAAATTAAACATATTTAAGCTTTATTAATATATTTAAACATTTATTCGGTCTTAAATTCGATATAATTATTTATAAAATCATTTAATATAATAAATGCAATTAAAAACATTGACCGGGAAATACCAAATGGTTATTCAAATATTTATTTTGACCCCTGGAATCCTTATTTAAGCCGAGATCCCACTCGGAGAAGCATCTTGTTCAAATCCATCTTTCCGTGTACATTGTCCTTGTGGACCACAATTTTGTCGCGTTGCCTTTTGATGGAATGAGTTTTGAGCATAATGATCGGACGATAAGGTAGGCTTTTAATTGATATTACTTGTGTTTAGAAATTTTTTATGTTGTAATCTTTACTTATAAATTGTTAATTATTTTTTTGTGTATAAAGGTCCGACGTCTTACCGGGATGATAAACCCGAATTTAAAAGATCTCCGAGGGACCGTATCCATCTACCAGCAACGCTATTCAAGCCTAAAGGGACAATTAACCCCCCAAGCTTTCGTTGCAAACTGGGATATTGGCTACCCACACACAACAAAGACCTTCATCTTAAAAATCAATTTCACTAAATTTGTTATTTTTTCTTCAAACTTTACCTGTTTCCATTTGTTAATAAAATCATTTAAAACCAAATTGCTTTCTTTTTAATTTATTTGCCTGATAATCTAAACATATTCATTTAGCACCTTTTGAAAGATATTTAATTCCTATTATTTTATAGTCCACTAATCCATATCGAAACCAACACAATTTTAATTGAACACTTAATTTTTTATAAACCCGAGCTTCAAAAACTTAATTTTAGAGGCGCTGGCAGCTCCAAGAATTATTTTGAAAAGTTTCAAAAAAATAAATAAATATATACTTAAACATCAGAATACAGAATTTTATAATTTTATGTGAGTCTGCATTCATTACACTATTTGTCCACACATTAGACGGATCTGGTCTATAATAACTTCTTTGGAAGCAAAAAGGATCTACAGTAAAACATTTATTTTGATTGATTTTAATATAAGATCAATTTTTCTTTTATACTTTTTTATTTTTTTTACTTTAATATTAATAACAACATAAGCCTCCCTATAGAGAATTCACCCTTCCTGTGTAGTAAAAAAAAAAGAACTTGCCTGTAGAAACTAAATATCAAGTAAATGATTCAAGATTAAATAGAAGGATTTTTATGGATATTTAACCTAATATGAAAGTAAGCTTATTATTAATGTTAAATCAGTTTCAAAACAAACATTTTTCCCTCTTTCTTCTCATTTTCTTCTCTTTTTACATTCTATCAACGACATTTTGGTTTTAAATTCATATTTTATATCTTCATTTTGTAAGAATATTACCAATTAATAATAAAATAGTGTATCGTATAACCAGCGTAGAAACATTCTTCAATGTAATCTTTAGAGGTGCCAGATAACATCTTTCATCTAAGGTCCATTTACTCATATATATTTTTTTCAATAAATTATCAAGAGGGATAAATAATTCCTCAAGTCATTTAAATATAAAAGGCTCTCAGCCACTACTCTAGGCTTATTCGAACTTCGAACTTAGTCCTTAAGTACAATATCGTCTTCATTTCTGTGACAAAATCTGCTGCTCGGATTCATATTCGAGTCTAGGCATATTCTACATGCCCACAAATTCTCTCCATGTATATTATAAATTTAATACAATTGTATTTCTTTAACCGCAGGTCCGTAAATGAATTTCCCCAGTTCACAAATAGGTGATAAAAAAATGATAAATAAAAATAAAATTTGTGGGTATATTTAAGCAAAACTGAATACAGTTGGGTGCCAGCTATTTGCAACGGCTATATTATGATGAATTTCAAAAATATTTTCCACGAGATATAAAGATAAAAGAGATGAATCTGTGGATTACTAATACATACATTCGGAGAATATAATGGCGAATCCTTAATTAAACGGATAAGTGGAGTGCCCTTTGAAATTAAGTTCTGATTTAATGTTAAAAGCGACCTTTATTAACAAAAATTTAAAAAAAAGAGTATCAAAATTTACAATTGAATTAAAAGCGACCTTTATTAACAAAAATTTATAAAAAAGAGTATCAAAATTTACATGAAAAAGAAATGACACAATATTACTTCAATTTGCCACCCTAGTTTTCTGTATAATTAAAAACAAACTCGGAAACCGGCTATCCATGAATTAATTTTAACAAATTTACAACCTGACATCGAAGACATGATTTAAAATTTTGTTTGCATGTGATATATTAGATGATTTTTCTCGGTGACGGAACTGATAGAAAGAATGAGGATTGAATGGAAGAAAGTTGCTTATTTGCAAGCAGATTTTTCTTAATGAATTAACTACCCTGCTACTCTCAAGAAACAAAATCTTTTCAATTAGATAGAATAATTTACCGTTTAAATCGGTAAATATAATTTAATACTTTTTTGACACCCATATTTATCTCGAATTTCAGTTAATTAAAAAAATCATCTTATCTAAATGTGATTTATAGATAATACAACTACTACAATTTGTGACTTTAATTGAGACTATGGGTTCCCTAGTATTTACCTGAGTCCCCTTTGGAGTCGCGCTTGCCACGAGACAGATTACAATACTTTACCCATGCTTCGCATTGGATAAAGTAAAAAAGTTGATTTTTCTAAGGAACAAAAAGCAACACTAAAGAAATTAAATATTTTAGAAAAAACACCTTTTTTTCATTTGAAAATCTATATTGATAAAAAGAGAATTTAAACGTTTAAAGATTGTTTTATAAATTTTTTTATATTTATTTTAAACTAGCTGACGCCCGGGCCTTCGGCCCGGTGTCACCTATCCCCTGGCGGGAAGCTATTTGATCAAAAATTTAAATATATTTAAAAAATAATAATAGTTTTGAAAATAAATTGAAAATGGAAATAATTATAGAATAGCTATTAAAACAGTAAATGAATTATATATTACTTGTCAAAATTGTTCCCTTAACCAAAAATTGAAAGATTTCCAAAAAGCTATTATCGGCCATCTTGTTTGTTTGCTTTTACCCCCAGAGAGGCGCTGGTGTTGTTTTCACAAAAAATTTTGCATGCCACAGGTGTGATATTTATAAAAACAATATATATAAAAACACCTGTGTATTTGAATAGAATGTTGTGTGATAATTTCAATGAAATCGGTGAAGAACTTTCGGAGATCCTTCAACGTATCACTTAAGCGTAACAGTACATTTTTATTTATATAGATAAATATATTACTTAATGATTATTATTATTATTTATTTATATATATACCTACTATATTTTCCAAAAAGAATCGTTCGTTCTGTTTTCTTTTTGTTTCTGCTCTATAAAGTTTTTTTTTTATAATACTTAATGGGAATTTAACTATTCACTATTATAAAAATCTATCTAAAAGTAAAAGTGTTATTTGGATGGGAATATAATAACTGTTTGTACAAAAACGAAACAGTGTACGCTTTGTTTTGGAATGACTGGCAGTGAGTGCGGCTTGAGGGGAAAGTGAGTTGGTGTTGAAAGAGGCCTTCAACCGTGCCAAGTGGCTACGATTATTTTCTCAATGCCTATTCTTCAATATTATGATCTCTCATCTAAGTAGTTGGATTTATAACCGTTGTATCGTGAAAAACGGCATTTCTTTCAACAGAATAGATCTACATAAAGAAATATAGAATACGTTCTCTAAATGACAAACAGAAAGTGATATTATCCGGAGTTATTATTCTCTCCTATTTGATATAGTCGGAAAATTATTATTTTTTTTTATTTCCATCACTCAGTAAATAGAATGGATAATTCTAGAAGTAGTAATCTTGTATTAGGGGAAAAAAAATCTAAGTGGCTGTGACTTAAAAAAAATAAGCTGACGTGTTCTGATGTGGCCATCCACTTGACTTTACCATACAACCTGGCCCCTCACTTATATTTAATTTTTAATAAAATTATTTATAATCATGTAGGGGAGGGGGATTTGTTTTTGAATTTTTATACTCCTGGGGGTCCACTGATTATGTATACAATTTAGTTCAAAAGCCTATATTTTCATTTTTTGACCCTACACCCCCCCCCCCCCATTTTGGGCGTTTAGTTTTGGTTTTTTTAGAGTTCTGGGGTCACACTGATTATGTATACAAAATTTGGTTGAGTTTGCTCAAATGGCCTAGATTTTTAATTTTTAACCACCCTTCCATCCCCTTTAGTTTTGGGTCGATATGCACCAAAATCTAATCAGCTCTTAATCTCAATGGACCAAAACTACGTGTGAAATTTGTTTTCGATATTCAAACTAGTTTATTGAGCTAGCTCTTCCACAAAATTTGGTAACGCACAGACTAACTAACAGACAGACTAACAGACAGACAACCAGACTAACTAACAGACATTTTGACAAAACAATTATTATCTCGAAAAATATGATTTTTTCGATGTTTATTTATTAGAAATTTTTTGTAGACGGAAATGCCATGGTTTCGGTCAATTTTTTTAATCAAAATATTTTCAGCCGTTTTTGAGATATTTTGAAAAAAAGAAGCAAAATAAAAACATTTTTTCATGCACGATTACAATACTTGGCCATACCCTGTATGCTAAATTAAAAATTATATCTTTATATCAGTGTCGTGCGGTCCATAGATGCTGTGGATGAGGCGCATCCCTAAAATTTCAAACATTTAGAGCAGTGTTTTTCAACCTATGGGTTGCGTCCACCTGGGGGCGCGGCGCGGCGCCCGCGCGAATCTTCAGTAAAAAAGAAAAAAAGTTTAAAAATATATTTTTATTAAGAAAATGTTTATTAATTGTAGGTTAACACAAATCAACAAAATAAATATTAGTCACATTGACATTAATGTTTTTTGTTAAGTAATTTCTTCCATCATGGATCCGTATACATAATTATATTTTTTTTTTTATTAATTTATATCAGGATTTATAAAAATAAATAATAAATCAATACATTTTACTGTAAGATTGAAGTAATTTTTGGAGAGGGACTGATAAGTGAAATTGAGTGGATATTAATGAGGCAGTCCAAGAAAGAAGAAGATAATTTATACTATCTTTTCATTCATAAACCGATGTTTCGGGGGCTATTCGCTCCTTCTTCACTAGACTATAATTCTGCTGAGAATGAAATACAATATATTATTGTTACTGCCACTGAAAGAGGAGACAGAGGGGAATGTGGCATTGGATTTCCTCACTGACTTTTCAAAACCCTGTAGAAGCAGGAAGGAATAGCCTCCGAAACGTCGGTTTATGAATAAAAAGATAGTATAAATTATCTTCTTTCCTGGACTGGCTCATCAATATCCACTCACTTTTTTACTGTTTTTATGTTGTTGTTTTTACTATAAAAGAAAAAAAAATGAAAAATTGTGCACAAAGTCACGAGTCGGGCCTCTCAGGCCTTTGGGCCTGGCAGGCCCTGCTCGAAAAATGAAGGGTACCTAATTTTTTGGACAGCATCCTCTAGTTGTAAAGTCACCAACCGCGACTGCTATATATCTATATCCGAGGGGTGAACCGCGATTGGAATTAGGTGTACACGTCTTTGGAATTATGTGGAATTATTTTGGAATTCATTAGATAATTACACTTCATCTATTGTCTTCTACTTGGAAATGAAAGTGGAAGTGGAAGTAGGTGTACACGATATTAGGTCGCGGTTCACTCCTCGTCTATATCTATTATTTTACCATATTTATTATTTATAATCGGTTTGCGCGACGACGCCGAAGTGATTTTTTTAATTTTAATACCCACAAAAGACAAATAAAATTTATTAAAATTAAATAATTTAAATTAATATTTAAAACCCACTGCGGGAGTCCAGGGGGCGTAGCCCTTGAATTAGTTTAGTAAGTAGCGTGCTAATTGTTAATCGAATTCCAATCGGGTGGCATCTCACCTGAGATGAATCGAAAGTTACCCTCGCACACGCAACTTTCTCCCTCGAAAAACTTTCCCTAACTCCACTTGACACTTCAAGGTGTTAGGCAGTGTCAGTTCAGATACATAAAAATGAAATCATAATAATTCACTGGCTTTGTATATACTATCGACATAATCAATATCCATTACTGAAATTTAGCTAGCGAGAGATCAATATAGAGGGAGCTGTGAAATGGAAAACATTGAAAGAAAACTTCCATGCAGTGAGTGAAATGTCATTCGGTCAAACGACCACAAACCCCTCTAAAATATCAAATGAAAAAGCATTTTAAATATTTTTCTTTTCTTTTATATTAGTAAAAATATGAGATATGGCCATCTCATGATTTTACCAAACAGCTTTTGATTTTAATTTTTAACCCCTCCTCCGGAACATTTAAATTTTGGAGAGATGATTTTTGCATTAATAGTTCAGTAATGTCCTAATCCAGGGGTTGGAAAATTTTCTGGGTCGCGGCGCCTTTTTTCAATTAAAATTTTTCCATGGCGCAATATTTATTTTGGCCGCCCAGGAGGGAGCCGCCTCTTACAATAGATAAGAAGTTTACAAATTAGGTATTTACAATTGGTGGTAATATTTACATTTAACTAACTAAAAGTATATATATCAAAACAAAAGTCGTATTTGGTTTCTCTAAATACTCTTGGATTAGAATCGATAAAAATATCATGAAAATTAATATTTTTTTTCTATCGAAATCAATGATTCAGAACACAGGTTTACACACCCTTTGTACCTATAAATTTCATATTTTTTCGAGAGTGTCAAAGTTAAATTTTTTCGCTTTATATCAAAACAAATAGCGTATTTCGTCTCTCTAAATACTCTTGTCTTAGAATCGATAAAAATATCTTTAAAATCAATCATTTATTTTTCTATGAAAATCAAAAAAATTCATACCACAGAGGGGACCCTTTGTATACATTTCAGATTTTTTCGAGGGTGGGAAAGTTAAATTTTTTCGCTTTATCATATGTATGCCTAATCGTAAGAGATAAAAATTAATAATAAATAAATTTTTAGCTTCTCACCTTGTTTTTTGTCTAGTTAAGCCAAATGCCTTGTTGCAATTGCTTCACGGCGTACCTGTGAAAAGGCCGAGGCTCTTCGGGACGTCGCAGCGCACAGTTTGGGAACCTCTGTCCTAAACTGTAAAATTTTGCCCAAATTTTTATTACGTTTCCTCGAATTTGTGTGCCGATATAAACTTATAAATATAAATTAATAGATATTTTTTGGTTAAATAAATTATTTAAATTAGAAATAGGAATTTCAGTGTCCCTTATGATCTCTCAATTACCAATCGCATGCCCATGTAGCCCATGCATGTAGGCTACACCTTCTAAGACAGGAAGGAAGGAAGGAAGGAAGGTTGTCCTGAGTAATCATGGATGGTGTAGATGGGTGGTTATATTATAAACTTGATCTCTTATCTTCCCATTTCGTGTTAGGATGTCTCTCTCTCTTTATTTAGGCAAACATCCGTCCACCATCCATTACTACCCGTCCACCGAGGGACATCGCAGTCTCCGCATCTTGATTATCCAAATGATAATCGTGAATGCTTTTAAAAAGATTTTCTCTATTTAGAAATTAGAAAGAAAATCTAATCATATCCCAATATAAAATATTTAAATATAAAATTTCATATTGAAACCTTGATTGATTTTTGAGCTAGAGCGTAGGTACACGAAATTTGGTAACACACACACTAACCCATCCACCCACTAACTTTTGACAAAATAATTAATATTTCTTGAAATATAAAATTTTCGATGTTCACTACACAAAGTTTTATTGTGAAATCGCTCAAATTTTTTGTCAAAATAGTTTTAAACATTCTTAAGATATTTCAAAAATAGTAAGAAAAAAATAAATACTTTTTTCATACACGATTATTGTACCCAGTATGGTAAAATAATAATTTAAAAATATTGCATGTGATAAAAAATTCGAATCTTCACCTGAAATACAAGCTTTGAGGCCCTCAGGATCAAATTAAACAATTTTATGTCATTGTTCTGCGTGGTTGTTTGCTTCGTAATATAACTAGATATTAGTAATGAATATCGATGCCAACGGCTTAAAGGAGTACAGTGAAAGACTTTTGGAGATCTCGTTCTCTTTTGTTACTTTGAGCCCTGTGACCCTATATAAATAAGCTACAGCCATATAATTTCTCATTTAATTAAAATTCAAGGACCATTTTCTTTTCAGTAATTCCTGTATTTAAATAATATACATATTTTGCATTTGTTTGATTTTTAAAGGGAAATGTAGTTGGTTTTTTTGTTGTTTAACCTTTAAATTAAATGTGATGCCGAATAGTAGTGTGCACGGCTATAACTCAGCAAAAGTATGTCATAAATCTAAGGAATTTTAATTTTAAAATCTTGGCATTAGCAAGCGACGCCATAGTAAGCTTTTTGTTAAAATCGACATATGAAGATCTATGAAGAGTTTATTTTTTTCACTGAAACGATGCCTACTATTATTTTTTAAATTGTTTTACATAACAAGTATCACACTCTCTGTGTTGTATTTTTATCTTACAACAATGTGAAGGGATTAAAAGGGTGGAAATAGTAGGATGATTTTGAATGTTGAAAGTAAAAGTTATGTGGTTTATACAAGTATTCTTCTGGAACCAAAAGAATTGGGTGTTTATTAATCAAAGAACACTTTTTCCTAACTTATTTCATTGTATATACCTACTTATAATAGTCTTATATATACCTTCTAGTCGAACGTTTCGTTTGTCCCTAAGACTTCTAGAGAGTGGAACTCGCTTCTCTAGCACGTCTTTATGGCTACATATAAAGTTTTTCAAAACCCGCAGATACGTTCAATTCCGATCCAATCCCTGAAATATTTTCTTCTTGTCACAATGCAAAGTTCCACCCCGACTAAAAAGATTGTTATTTTTTGATGTAAATTCTTCTTGTATCAATATCATTGTAAAAATAAACAATAAATCTCTCTGCTCTGATATGAAAAGTTTAGGATATGGATTTCAAAAAAGGGAAGGTTTCAAGTGAAAAAAATTATGATACTCTTACCTTATAAATATTTATAACAAAGCAATGCGCGCCTTCAATAATCTGCTCGCCCCGTTCATCGAAAGTGTATCATATTTCGAAAATCCATTTTGGTTTTCGCAAAATCCCTAAAGTAAATCAAATATTAAGTTTTTCGCCACCCTCACTCCTCCCCCGGCCCGTAAGAGCAACGCTAAACAAGTGGGGCTAATAAAAGATTAAATTGTTAGAGACGATCAAGAGGTGAATTCGCCCTTGAGGGCTTAATTCTGGGGAGAGACTAATTTGAACTTTGAAGGGCCGGGGTCGAAATTTAACCCTTCCGAGATGGTTATGTTGCTCTGCTCCCTTTATAGCCACACCGAATACAGGTTTCTCTCATCATTTCGGCTAATGACAAATAAATAAATAAAGGACAAATCAAATATACTTCTCAAACTCAAATAAATACAGATTTAATCGGATTCGAGCTTTAAGGCCAAATGCAAAAATAATACATGGCAATTTCGAAATTAGTTATCTCAGTAATAGCAATAAAATTTATAAAGATACTAGGTGATGCCAGGGCCTTCGGCCCGGCGTCACCTAGCCCCTAGCAGGTTTAAGATGTCGAAAAAAACTTTCAAAGTCAAGAAGTTGTTCGGAAATAATTAATTCATTATGTTTTTTGATATTTTTTTAACCTTATTTATACCTATAGCGAAGTCTAGTTATATATCAATTGTTTGGACTAATACATAGTTATCTATAACACTTTTTATTGATTACGTAATTATTTTTACATTTAACTTACGCAATCTATAGGAATAGGCCTTCAAAACAAAACAACTCTCTATTTAGACTTGTCTAGAAATTCAGGAAGAATTCAATTATCACATTTTAATCGCCTTTTCACTGATTAAAATGTAAATTTTTAATTAAAAAAAAAATATTACAAAATTTTATATAGTTAAGGTATTAAAAAAGATCTACTTGTTAAGACTTTGATGGTCAGGTTAATGAACTGGAAAATTATTTCAAGTTAGATGACCATACCATATGGCAAAATTATAAGTTAGATCACAACGTTTCGGCTTTTAATCCAGAGTTGAAATGACATTCATTCTAACGCAACAATTTTAAGAGATTTGTTTTAGCTACCCATCTCTTTTAAACATTATCGAAATCAGTAACGATAATCCTTTAGAATTATAAGCCGAAATGTAGTAAATAATCTAGAAAATTCAAAAAATTATATAATAGAAGTATTTTCTATGGGGAAAAGACTGAAAATTCGATGGTGACTTAATATAAAGCGGCAAATTATAATTTCACCATTAGTGGCCTGACTAATTGTCCAGTTTCCTGTTTTAATAATCAAATTTGTGCTAATGAAAATCTAATGATAGCAATAATGCTACAGCCTATTTAAGTAACATTCTTCTTATTATTATTAACACATTTCCTACCGGGTGTTCTATTTTTCGAAAGGCAGCTTTTCCTATTTTTAATATTTTTTTCCTCTATAATAACATTAGATTTCCATGGAACATTTCTTATACTTAAATTGTTTGGTTCTTTGGTTGTCTGAAATTTTTTATTTTTGTTTCTATCCCTGTATCTCAAATGGGAGGTCCAGGGTGGCCGAAAAAATATTTTAGCGACTTTTTCAAATTTATTTTAAAAAAATTTACAAAAAAAAATTACAAAATTAATGGTGAAGTTATTTGGCCAAAGATCAATATTGTACAACTATATTTTTACTTTTTAATTAGGACATGTTTTTACTTAGATATTAATGATTAATTAATTTTAATTTAATTTAATTCAGTGTTTTTACTTTTTAGTTAGTAGTTTAATCACTATTACTGAAACCAAAGTTCAATGTACGAAAAATCGAACTTTGGCGACTATTTGGATTTTTTTCATTTAGCAAACTACTCTTCATTTTTAAACGACATTTCGTATTAGATTATAAAAGTGAAGCATTTTTATTATTATAAATTACTTTTATTACTAAAAACTATGATATTCAGAAAACAGTTGAACTAGTGAATAATGTCCAAAAAGTAGTTGTAGGTAGGTATATGAAAATCTAAAGAATCTATCGACAAACTTTTATTGAAAAAAATGTTGATTTAGAAATAATACAAATGATTATGAAAACAAATATTCTTGCAGAAAAATTCTGAATTTAGGATGAACGAAGTCGATTTCAGAAGGCTTTTCGGCATTTTGTTGCTATCCGGGCAGCACTACACTACACTACCTGTAATAATTGATTTTCGGTCCAATAAAACATCTTTAGGTTAATCGTAAAACAATCTTGAGTCAAAAATTCAAGGAAATAAAATTATTTTTACATATTTGAACGCTGTAGAAGATGGAAAGATCCTTTGAAACTTTGGTTCAAAAGTGACTTTTATTGGGAATCATCTTTTTATTTATTCTTGGACTACCTCCTTTTCCATTTAATTCTCAGTTTTAGAAGTTTACATTTTTGCAACATTAATGCCAAGGAACTGTGAAAAATACACATCTTTCATGTACAAAAATGTGATATTCGTTTGACCACAAAGGGCTTATCATTATAATTTTATTCTTGGGAAACTATTATAATAGTCTAGTTCTTTCCCTTTCTCTTTTCTTTAGTGCTCCCTTATCCAAAATATCACTTAACAATCAGCCGTGTGTCGGGATGTTCCCTATTATTTGAGTCTTCAGATTCTTTCCTCTAATTCTCAATCAAGGACTTAATTATTTGTAATTCTATCCATTCATTTAGTCTTCAACATTCTCTTATAGCTCGAGATCTCAAAAGGCTCCAGTATACTTCTCTCTGCTCCTTCTAACGTCCAGATTTCAAAGTTATTTGTAATTTTATCCACCCATTTAATCTTTAACTTTCTCCTATACAAGAAATTTATGATATATTAAGTGTATTAAATTATTTGTTTATATTTTGTACTTTATTTTATATCTTATTCTTTGTATTTAATATTGTTCGAATTCTTGGGTCTTGCTTTGCGAAATAAATATATAAATACCAAGAAAATTCAAATGCGCCCAAAGTATAGGTACATTGGTACATACATCTATCTCCCTCTTCTATCGTCCAGATTTCACATCCATACAGCTTGATGCTTCATACATATGTCCACTCTAGCATCTTCTTATTGCTCGGCTTAAATGATAAGAAGAAGAATTTTTGATTAAAATTAAATATATACTTGAGAAATTTTAGATTTAATCTCAGGGATTTATGTGCAATACTCGATTCCGAGAGTAGGAAGTGTACCTTCTCCATAGTATTTCTCTGGAAAAATTGTTCACAAAGGTGGTTTCCGGTGGTTTCCCAAGGCCTTCCCTTGAATTTAGAGCCCACTATTATTAATTTATTCTGAAAGTGTTTCCATGATTCTTTACAGGGCAAATGGGATCATCTCAACTACATAGTTGAATAAGCTGACGTGTTCTGATGTGGCCATCCACTTGACTTTACCATACAACCTGGCCCCTCACTTATATTTAATATTTAATAAAATTATTTATAATCATGTAGGGGAAGGGGGGTTAGTTTTTGCATTTTTAGACTCCTGGGACCCAGTGATTATGTATACAAAATTTGGTTGAGTTTGGTAAATGGGCAAGATTTTCATTTTTTGACCCCCCCCCCCTCCATTTCGGGCGGTTAGTTTTTGCATTTTTAGACTTCTGGGGACCCACTGATTATGTATACAAAATTTGGTTTAGTTTGCTCAAACGACCTAGATTTTTAATTTTTAACCCCCCCTCCACCCCCTCCTTAATTTTGGGTCGATATGCACCAAAATCAGCTCTTAATTTCAATGAACCAAAACTACCTGTGAAATTTGGTTTCGATATTCACACTAGTTTTTGAGCTAGCTCGTCCACAAAATTTGGTAACGCACAGACTAACAAACAGACATTTTGACAAAAAAATTATTATCTCGAAAAATATAATTTTTTCGATGTTTACTTATTAGGGATTTTTTGTAGAGCGAAATGCCATGGTTTCGTCGATTTTTTTAATCGAAATAGTTTCAGCCGTTTTTGAGATATTTCGAAAAAAAAGAAGGAAAAAAACACTTTTTTCATGCACGATTACAATACTTGACCATACCCTGTATGGTAAAGTAATTAGTATTACATACAAATTTGTTAATTTAATTACAAAAAATATTAACATTAACTTTGTTGGAATTTCTATATAAGTATAGAAGTGTCTACTGCATACTATTTATTATATTTAATATTCATCTGTTTTTTGTTAAATATAATTATTAAATGATAAATAGATTTATTTTAATATTAGGTAATATAAAAACAGCTTGTAAATGAATATTTGCAAAATTAACAATAGTAGAAAAAATTATATATTATAATTTTATAATATATTAATATTGAACTATTTTCGACTAAAAAATATTTGATTCCCTCCCAAAAGAATTATCACAAAAAGATTTTAAATACGATTTATGTCGGATCGAAATTTTAAAAAATAAGAAAAAACTATTTAAAATGTTTCTGCCGAAATTACTCTAAGGCGTATTATAAATTTCGGACCACCCTATAACTCCTCGAAATTCCACCGTCCCCAAAAAGATAGTGCGAATCTGCCTATAAAGCTTTTTATATGTATAAAAAATATACTGATCACTTTAATTATGTAAAGGTGAATTTTCCAAGTTTTTAAAATATTTATATTCATAAAAAAAGTTTTTAAATTTTTATTCAATCCACGTTGTCTAGTTTAGAGAACACTTACCACCAATTTGATTATTATTTAATGATCAAATACGAAAATAGTTAGAAAACTTTTCAAGAAGATCAATTAGAAAACTTTTGTGTGTTGTACCTAACCCGCTCGCTCACTAATGGATTAAAAGATATAAATTCTATCGCATTTATTACACTTGAGGGAGAGAGAAGACAAGGGAGGGTTGCTTCAAGTATTTCGCAGGAATTGCAAAGTTCCACGTAGTGTTACCCCAAATGAAATTCGGTGAAATAAAACCCCGAATAAAATCGTCATTAGAGTAGTGGAATAGCTTGTTTAAAATTTCCATGAAAATGAATTGATTATATACATATTTTCTCTGTAATAATTTAATGGTGAATTACTGAATGCCGCCATAGAGAATTTCCGTGAGCCAATATTTTGGATTATTCATAAACTGAGTGAAAATCCAATTTTAATCTATATAATGATGTTTTATGTATTTGACTAAAGAGTAACAACAATTAAACTATGTAGGTATATTAAAAAAATGAAATAAAGAGTATTTATTTGTTTAGTGATAATTTTTAATTTTTTTTTTTGTCAAAATCAGAAAATTCACAAGGATATATAGCGGAGGTGGCCATAACATGGCTCGCGAGCCGCATGCGGCTCTTCAGTCAATCTCGTGCGGCTCTTGAACCCTCTTAGATTTTAAAAATTACAGGGTAGGGTATAAAGATCTACCACATTTTGAAGAGGTATAAAAAAATTTAACTAGAAAAAAACTGAATATATTTTTGAAAAGAACATAAAGTATTTTTTTTAATGTATTTTAAACGAAAAGAGGGGGGGAGGTCAAAAATGAAAATTCTACCCCTATCGACCAAACTCAACCAAATTTTGTGAACATATTCTGTGGGCCCCAAAAAGGCTAGAAATTTATAACCACCCAAAATGGGGGGAGGGTCAAAAATTCTAGCCCTTTCGACCAAAATCACATATACATATTCTCTGGACCCCCAGGGGGGCTAGAAATGCAAAAACTAACCACCCAAAATGGGTGGAGGGTCAAAAATGAAAATTCTAGACCTTTCGACCAAACTATGTATACAAAATATGGTTAGTTTTTGCATTTCTAGCCATCTGTGGATACACAGAATATGTATACAAAATTTATTTGAGTTTGGTCAAAAGGGCTAGAATTTTTTTTTGACCCCTCCCCCTCCCCTTTTTTTGTCTGATAATGTTTAAAATACATTTTAAAAAAATTTCATTTATTTTCTTTTGAAAAATATATTTAGTTTTTTTCTAGTTACATTTTTGCATTTTTTTATATCTCTTCAAAATGTGGTAGATCTTTGAGCCCCACCCTGTATAATAATTAAATTTAAAAAATAATAATAAAAAAATTTAATTAATTTGTAATTTGTAATATCATAGTAAGTAGAGCAAAAATATATGTTACTTCATTTATATTTTATAAAATAAAAAAAAATGTGTCTTTTTGTTAATAAAACATTTATTAATCTCCAAATAATCTGGCTCGCTTTGAAACAGTTTTATAAATTTGCGGCTCCCAAAGTTAAGTTTAGTGGCCACCCCTGCTATATAGCCTTGCCATTTTTTCGTTTTTCAACAAAAACATACCAAATATACTCAAATTTGTTGTCAAAATCAGAAATTTAACATCCCTCTTATCGAAAAAAATTCTTCCTTAAAAAAAATAAAATATATTTTTTTTCAAATATCTATACCCGTCTGATCCCAAATATACTAAAATTTCTACATGAGAGATTTTGTTTTTTCACGAAAGAATTTTTTTTCAAGGAAGAAATATACTATTAAAAATGAGTTTAATTTTTTCCAAATTAGTATTTTTTATTCATTGAAATTCTGAAAAAAGTTGATTTGGGTCCCCGTGTTGTATCAAGTACCCTTCGAAGAGAGGGGTAAAAAGGTAATTTTTTTCCAGATATTCCGTCGAAATTATACTCATTTAAATCATTATAAAATTTACTATTAAAAATGAGTTTAATTTTTTCAAAATTAATATTTTTTTCGGGAGAGGAAAATACAAATTTTTAAGAAAATAATATTATTAACCCTAATTCCGATGCTCCAACAACCACTACGTAATTTAATTTATTTTAAGATCTACAGTCCTCTTACAAGCAAACACTAATAGGGCCTTGTTTTATTTTGGAAAATAACATGAGAATCAGTGTAATAACATCTACTACTACTTTTCTTCAAAAAAAATTTGTGGACCTGTGTAATTATTTTAGGAAAAAAAACAAGTTGAGGTTGCGGGGTTTGTAGGATCATATTCAAATAAAAAGCGATGATTAAATAAAAAGTGGTTACTCTGGGGAATAATTCCAGGTTTATCCTGTTGGCTAGGGACACCCGATCGCATTGACAAGCCACTGCTAATTGCACAGATTGAATTGGCTAATGAGGCGGCGTCGCCGCTCCTCCGCTCCCAACTTAGCACAGAGCATCTTGACTAAATCATGGGCAAGTGAGGGGGTTGGCGGGGAATGAGAGGGTGTTATTGATCCCTCCCCTCCACTTGGCAACTCATCGAATGCAACAGTGCGGCAGCTGCTGCTGTCCTCAAGAGGGCGGATCTGGGAAATGGGACGCCACCCTCAGACTACCCTCACTGTCCTAACTCCTAACGAGATTACAGCTTACTACAGACACTCGCCACTTAGCATTGGCGACAATCATACAGCCATCTCAAATATTGTTCATTTAGATTTTGTTTATAAAAACCCTGCAGACCGAGCGTTGCTCAGTGATTTTTTACTTTTGTTAAAAGCAATATATTAATATTTTAGACAAATTAATTTTTTAAAAGTTAGTTACATTTTTTTTTACTTTATCCAATGCGAAGCATGAGTAAAGTATTGTAATAGGTCTCATGGCAAGCGCGACTTCAAAGGGTCCTCAAGTAAAGACTACGGAACCCATGGTCTCAATTAAAGTCACAAATTATAGTATTTATTTAGGTTGAATTTTAGCACGTGACAGTTTTGCCAAAAATTACATGGGTTCTCGTCTAGAGGCCAAAAAGTGCGATTTTCAGGAAGTGCGTGCGGATGGATGGATGTTATCGTTTTTTTTTCTGTCCACGATTTTTTCCACACCGTTGCACCGATTGAAATGAAATTGAATAACTACCATTATTTTAACAAAATGAAGCGCTGATTAATTTTTGGTAAATATCGGCCCACAAACATTAGCACTTTATTTCAGTACTTTTTTAGTTTTTTCTAAATATCTTGAAAATGACTTAACCAATTTTAATGAAATTTAATATGCTAATTAAGTACATTGATGAGCACACAAAAGGTGATATAAAGATTTTTATAAAATTATATTTTAAAGTACTTTACCCTAGAATAAGATAGCAAATTGGATAAAGTTTAGCAACGATCCGTTGCAGTTTATTTTATTTTTTCTTAAAGCAATTTAAACCGCGAAAGTTAAATAATGTAATCAATAATTTCTTATGTTAATTTTACATTTAGTAAATTATTTTATTATTTTTTGAAAATGAAAAATTGAATTGAGCACCAGAAAGGATTCGAACCCGTGTCTCTCTCCTATAGAAAAGGCGCTCTTCGGCTATGAGAGAGACCCAGGTCCGAATCCTATTAATCCAGTTAATTTGTGTAAAACAAAAGTAACGATTTTTTAAATAGAAAAAACCGCGAAAGGAAAAATTGACATTCGATAAAGAGTTTATCTGGCAGGATATCACCCGTGGTCCAGTTGTAAAGGCGCTCTTCGGTTATAGGAGAAAGACCCAGGTTCAAATCCTGTCGGGTGCTCAATTCATTTTTTCCTTTTTAAAAAATAATAAAATAATTTTTTTAATGTAGAATAAGAAATTAATTATTACATTATTTCAAATGGTTTTAAGAAAAAATTAAAATTAACGTTTAAAAAGTTAATTTTTTTTTTTTTTTTTTTTTTAATGCAATCGAATGCAAGAAGGGGTGCACCAGTAAAGATGTAGCCCCTATGGATCTCGAAAGACCCTTGCATTACCGAAGAGAAGGGAAAGTTGATTAAGTGGGAGGGTGTAGACGTAGGTGTCTATGCACCCTGGTTTTGAAGTTTTGAAGATCATAGGTGTTGGGAAAGATAGAGGCTGGGAGAGAGTTCCAGTTCCTTGAAGTCATGGGGATATATGTATTCGCGAATGAAGTGGTCCGGCACTTTTCCAATTTGACCGCGAAAGAGTGTTGGGAGTCGGCAAAACGTGTGCTGCGTGCAAAGCATGCTTTGGGGGGAATTATTGATTTTATCTCATCAGACAATTTGTCTAAAACAAAAGAAACTATTCTGTAAATAGAAAAAACCGCGAAAGGGAAAAGTGCCATTCGATCTAAAGAGTTTACCTGGCAGGATTACCCGTGATCCAGTTGAAAAGGCTCTCTTCGGCTAAAGGAGAGAGACACGGGATCGAATCCTGTCGGGTGCTCAATTCATTTATCCTATAGTTTTTCTATGCTAATAGATGTTAATTTTTTCTTTCCTCACTACCCCTGGGCTGCCTTCCATTACTTTCAAGTAAAAGTTCTACCAGTCCGTCTCTCTCCAGTGAAAATTTCACGCAAATAATAAAATATTTTCTAAATGTAGAATTAACATAAGAAATTATTGATTATATTATTTAACTTTCGAGGTTCAAAATTGTTTTAAATATATTAATATTATTTTTAATTTTAAATTCCAAAAAAAAAATATATTTTTATTTGCAACCAGTATTAAATAAAATTTAATGTATTTTTTTACAACCTTTTGACCCGCTCCGGTCATCAAAGCATCGCAATACAGTTTTAAACTTAAATGCAATTAAAAATAAAATTGGTATACGTAGAGGTTCCTTCGTTGGGCCTTTCAAACCGTGAAGAACCGTGACGATCTTCGAAATAGTCTGGTTTTTTTACGAGGATGAAAATTACGTTCTAATAAATTTTTTTATTTGGAATTTGTGGTTTTCATTATCTTTTGGCCGCCTTTTCGCATGAATTCTGCATTAAGTTCTACCACCCATCGTCAATACCACTAATTAATTTTCTTTTATTTAATTAATTATTATTATTATTTATTTATTTTTTTAATGGCCTTCAGAAACTATAGCCATTGAGTGTTAGTGTGTGTATGAGGAATTGTGTGTAAAATAATAGTGTAGGGATCAGATTAAAGTCTGATTGAAGCGACTCGGGCTTGAACCTGGGCTAGCTTGATTAGAAGTCATTTACGTTATCCACTCGTCCATCCCAACCCAATTAACAAATTATTGAACCAGATATCAAATTGATTAAATTTTTATTATTAAACCAATTATTTTACATTAATTAATGTATACATTGTATTTTTGCTTCGATTCCGGAGATTACTTCTCCACCATCGAGTGTCCTTATTCATCTTTAGTCCTTGTTTTTAATAAGAGGAAAAATCTAATTAGATAAAAAAAACTCTTTTCCGATAATTATTTCTATTCCATTATTCCCCAATCAAGTCGATTGGTTCAATCCATTCCATCAAATTAATTAAATAAATTTTATTAAACCAATTATTTTACATTAATTAATATATTACATTGTATTTTTTTGCTTCGATTCCGGAGATTACTTCTCCACCATCGAGTGTCCTTATTCATCTTTAGTCCTTGTTTTTAATAAGAGGAAAAATCTAATTAGATAAAAAACCTCTTTTCCGATAATTATTTCAATTCCATTATTCCCCAATCAAGTCGATTGGTAATCCTCCAATCCAATCCCTCTCCATTTTATCCATCAAATTAATTAAAGTTTCTAATTTTAATATAGAATAATATTTATAATGAACTATAAGTGGGTTTTAAAATGCCTATCGTACATCAGTACATCATCTCTTTAATTACTATTAGTTTTAGAAGTTCCTCTGGAAGGCCATTTGAGAGAATCAGACCTCTTCGGCCTGCAGGGCCAAGATGTGATAAATTGCCGATCGCACTTCCATAAATTACTTCTTCTTAAGTTAATAAAATAAGTATTTTCAAATCTAAAAATAACAAAATATCACAACAAAACTAGAAAATATAAAGGCAGAGATTTTAAGAAATATTCAATGCGATCCTAGTCTCTTGACTCTTAATTTCTTGATTTCTAAAAGTGCAAAACTTTTTAAAAAAAATGCAGAGAATAAAAAAATCTAATATGATATTTAGCTCATAATTTGGTTTCCTACCTAGAACTATTCACTGACGCAAAACACCAAATTTAGCTATCGAATCTTGGAAATGTTTTTCCTTTATCCTCCAATTTTTCTTTTAATCATTTATTAAAATACTTAATTATCGAATTGATATATTTATTTATTTTGAAGAAATATATATTTTTATTCTTAAACTTAAATAGGACAGTTTGCTAATGCATCTATATCTAGATAACATATATCTAAACAAATATCTTTAACACCACTGTTAGAAATCGCTTTCTTTAGTTGCAAAAGGACCCAAAACCTACTAGGAATGTGAATTTTGGGTATTCGATTAACCATAGAGCGTAACGAAGGAATTTCAGACTTAAATTCATATGACATTATTGATTGACTTCACCAAACTTGAATTATGGCCATCAAATTGCAAGACAAGAGCAACAAATTTTAGTATATCATCATCCAAGTAACTTCGGATTTCAATAAAAAAGTTTATCCGATATATTTAGCTAAATAGAAAAAGTCAATAAACAAGTGTGTAATCTTATATATGTTCCTTTCACTAAGTTTTAGATACTTAACACTAAAAAAAACTATTGTTAAAAGAAAACTGATTTATTTTAAAAAGATAACTATAAAGATGATGGCATTAACAGAAAAAACACATTCAATTTGTCCCTTTATAAGTTTTATAGGTGTATTTATAGTTCCACGCTCCTGAGCATTGATAGACCAATTTCGTCTATTTTTATCATGATCATCATCTTCATTCAAGGGTTAAGGCTATTAAGCGAGTTCCGGTGTCCAAGAGAGCCTCGGGCTACCACAATTTTTTCTGGAATTTTCAGAATTTCAAAGAAAGAGGGATAACAAACAGGCTTGAACCAAATGTTCACTCTAGTGTGTTTTATATTCTTTTATTTTGTTGACTAAAGGGAATATTTTTTGAAATATTACTCTGAGGTTCAAATTCCTTATTTGGCCTGAAACATTCACGTAAGAATTTAATTTCCCGTATTGAATAAAAATTGATATGTTTTGTTTTTGAATTAATACCTTAGCAAGTGTGACTGTCTTAAACCGTGATGGAAATGCTGAAAATGCGGTGTTTTGTAAATTACTTAGTAATATCTCTTGGAGGCAGGCTTTGGAGAAAAATCATTTTCAATCATTATTTTTTTGTCTGTATGCCTGGGTTTCTGAATTCAGTTACTCAAGAATGAAACGTTTTATAAACTTCGTTCAGATGCCAAAATATTTATATAAGTGGGATGGGTGCGAGGTAGATAAAAATCGTGTTCCACTGAAATGAGAATTGCTTATTAATATATACAGTTATTTACATTAAGTTTTATATTAATTACCTGAAATGAGAAACTCGAAATTTCAGGTCCTTTACTTAGTTTTAACAATGATATTTATCTATAAGTGATTTTATATAATATATAATAATTAAATTGTGTATTAACAATAGTATTTGACTTGAGCGTTTTAAACAGTCTCTCTATTGCTTGACGTGTCAATCTATTATGGCGTTCGCTTGTCCTTGTCTTCCCCTCCCACTCGTCTTCATGTGTGGGTGTTTCGAACTTACATTTATATTTTCAATGTTGAGAACTAGTTAGATTTCGGGCTCCCTAACTTCAGAACTTATTATTCAAAATATCATTTTCTGAATAAGTTTAATGACATTTCAAGGCGTTGTGATATTATAGGCATAACTGAACAAAAATGATGTTTCTGTTCAATTTCAAAATTATTAATATAATCAGATTAATTGAGAAGTAATGGACAGCAGCCCAAGGATAATGAAAAAATACAATTGAGAATAAAATAAATTTATTGGAAAATCAAGTTGTCCTCTTAAAAACCGACGTTCCCTTCTTCTTCGGGGTTTAAAAGGGACAAGCCCTGAAGAAGGAGGGAAATACTCTGAACTTTTAATACTTAGCTTAATATTTAATTATATTTTTTTTCTAGGGTGAATTAAATCGGAGAGTGTACCGATTCCTGAAAATGTTTTCACTTTTTCCTCCATTTTTATTTGAATTGCTTTGTAATTGACTTGTCGCAGATCCTGCTTATATCATCCAAAATTTTCATTTTTTAAGACTGTTTACGTGTCCGTCTGGTGTCTGTTAGGTTGTGGTGCTTAGGATAACTAAAGAATAGAAGAAATTAGGCTGAATTTAGTTCTAGTTTCAAAATATATGTTATATGTTCAAACAAAGAAAGAATTTGATTTTGGATTTTCTAACTTGAGAACTTATAAAAATAAAAATTTTTAAGAAAAAAATAAAAACCGACTTCAAAAAATTAAATGCAACAAATATAAAAATACACTAAAATGTATAAAATAATTATTATCTTATTTAGTTACAACTAAACGACGAAATATTAACACGAAATTACTTTTTAAAGTCGGTGCCAAACAAACTATACCTATAAGCAAGCGTACCCGCCAAACGTACTAAGTAAGATCCGTCGAGTGCGATTCATAAAAGGTATATGTTTGGCACCAACTCCAAAAAGTAATTTCGTGTTAATATTTCGTCGTTTAGTTGTAACTAAATAAGATAATAATTATTTTATACATTTTAGTGTATTTTTATATTTGTTGCATTTAATTTTTTGAAGTCGGTTTTTATTTTTTTCTTTAAAATTTTTATTTTTCTCTTTTTAGTGATGTTATTAATAGTGATTATATCGTTAGAACTTGACCAAATTAATATGACACCATCCCTAAGACACCCCCTTTCGGCTAAAAAAAGAACCATCGAAATCGGTTCATAAACAAAGAGGTTAGGTCTAAACAAACCTAATAAAAAAGGTCTAATACCTATGAAAAAAAATCGAAAAAAAATGGGACCAATCGGAAGCTAGACTGGACCCAATGCAAAAAAAATTTTCAAAATCGGTTGACAATTGGCGGAGATATGAGGTAACATAGGCACAAAAAAAAAAAAAAAAAATTCAATCGAATAGAGAACCTCCTCCTTTTTTGAAGTCGGTTAAAAAAATGAGAAACATAAGAAAATAACCACTAAATAATAATAATATTAATAATAATAATAAATAAAATAATCACTAATAATACACTAGAATAAAATTCTTGACTAAGTTACTGCTGAATCATGTCAGTGAATGTTCAGATGTCGTTGATAGAAGCACCAATCAGTTTATATGAGGGTGGAAGAAGCCAAGTGAGTCAAAACCCCGAATAAGGGGTCGCCTAAAAATTACGTCACACATCAATAGGGAGAGACATCCAATGAGTATGACAAATTGTAACACGGAAAAGGGAGGTTTTTACTTTAGTGATGTTACAATTGGAGTACATTATCTTTTTAAGCAATTATTGAAAGGCTGTTTTTAATAAATTCTTGTAGTGTCCTTATTAGAAAAATGAAATTCTTTCATCCATTTCATTCTTTGAAATTTTAATTATTCAAAACGTCTATTTAATTGTTTTTTATGTGTAGAAATCTGACATCACGATAGAGGAAAATTAATTAATCAATTAATCGAAATTTTACAATGCTGTGTGACATATTTTGTGTACTATTATAAGTAAACCAGTTGCGGAGCCGGCCTTCGACTGGCATCTTACTAGCCAAGGGTCTAGGCCTCCTGGACTCCTGTGGGGGGGGGGGGGGGGGGGGGGGGGGGGG